>JADWOT020000211.1:0-15000 GCA_036345935.2 Taenia hydatigena | reverse complement strand
CTACGAATTTCTGTGAGGTGACGAGCATGGGTCGTACGCTCCAACCTCTAGACAAAGGATGAAAAAAGTGTCAATGCACGTGGACTGGTGTAGCAGTCGATTCCCACTTATACTGAGGATTTCGACCTCTTAACAGGCTGAAATGGCAATCCAGTGGAACCGGTTTCCTGCAGAGTACGTACTTACACATTAACAGCGATTGCTTTAAGTTTATTCCATCTACTTTCAAGTTCAGGCATCTGGCACTAAAATAGTGATCGATGGAAGACACCATGCGGTGTAGCATAGTAGGATTTCTTGGGAGAGTAGTAACTTATCTGCTTTGCCTCTCCTTCAAGACCGATGACTTATCCTCGGTCTAAAGTTTATTAAGATAATAATTGACCCATTCCCCCCAAACATACTTGCCAATGACGGTGTCTAATTTTTCACAAGTGGGAAGGAGCGTTCCATTATAGCAGCTGCCAAAAAATGAAGACCGGTTCATTTTTTGACACGACAGCACAAACTACGCGTAGCTTTGTTGTAAAAAACTTGCAAGAAATAGAGCCATTTAGGTAATATATAAACGTTACACTAATTCCAGAGCCAGCACAACTAACGACATACTCAGCCTGAAAGGTGAGGGAATAAGACCATAAAACCAATTCACAGCCTAATAGAGTCACTCCTCCACTGAAAGGAACTTCGACATTAAACGCCTTGTCCGGTTGCAACTGCGGCATAGACGTTAAATACCTGGAATTCGAAACAGTACTACGGTCGAAGATCATCAGCACCTCTCTAAGCGCTTCCAAAAATTTACCATATCGTCAAAATGCAAAATGACATGAGGTTTATGAAAAGAGGTAGTTCTACAGAATCCTATGGCAAACATTGGAGCACGTATCGAATCGACTAGTCTGCTCTTTTTAGCAGGGTGGATACCTCGATATTAGAAGTGATTTATCTACTTGCTCAGTGGCGAACCGTTAGAGACACACCAAAACCTCTGTTTCGCCGGGTCCACGGTATAGTGTCAGTGACTCAATTAATTTGCACCCACGATTCTCAAGCAAATCCGCTTACGCATTCCGCATTAAATCTGTAAACACGCACAAAGGCAGCTATCTATCCATTTCGTATCTAATCCTCAACTTCACATCCATTTTAATCCATTTTATCTTTCCATTCATCAGTTACATCTGTGTTATTTATCACGAAGCCCTTCATTCTCTGCCCATGTCTGTGTGTCTTTATTAGTCATGCAGTTACCTATCAGAACTGCTCACCCCTAAATCTCACGTCTTTTAAACGATTCACCCGATCACAATGATTACCTTTAATAAGCAGTTCTAAGTACCTCCTCACAAATATCCAGTTTTCGGTTTGACACTATGGGGTAGCCTTGTAAACTTAATCTGTGAAATCATCTTCCCAAATGCCTTTACCTTTTCCTCCACATTACACTCACCAATACCTGCTTCTAGCCAATCGCAAATCGCTCGGAACTTCGTCTCTTCACTCACGTCTTTCATTCGTTTGCTTTCCAGTATCGTCTCGAAGTACTGTGCTGTCGTCTGCATCAGTACCTCCCTTCGCAAGCACACATCTTCAAAATGCTCTGCCATCAGCGGAATGCACAGTTCCATCAATCCACGATTCAACGTTACACTGGCTATGGACCACACCTCTGTCTCGTTGTCTAGAGAGATTCTTAAGTCAGACAAGTTCTTGGAAACCTCACACACCAGAAAACCGTTTCTTTGGAGCCGAGATTATGTGCCAGTAGATACAATCACGTAGTATTCACTGCAGTGATTGTAAGTCTGCTTGTGCACGCATAGTTGGCCACGGCCTTGACTATACTGAAAGAGGGTTAATGAAGGAAGTAATAGGCACGTACTCTGTAGAAAACTGTTTCTGATATATTGGCATTCCATCCTGTTTAGTGGTCATTGCCTTTAGAAAGAGTGGGAATTTGGCTGCTAGAACCAGTCACTGTGCCTCGAATACTTTTCCAATCCTTTGGCTAGAAGTCGGAGCATTAAATCTATGTTCGTCACCTCACAGTAATTCGTTGATCAATGAGCTTGCCACGTTTACGGAAGACGTCGAATGTGTGAATAGAAAATAATTCTGCTTTATCATCCGGTTTCACCAATGTCTCCACTTTCGCTAACGGATCGCGTTGTAAAATGGTGGCAACGTGGTTCCTGTAAATGGCACGAGATGTGTGTGCGAATGTGTGAATGATTGCAGGCGAGGCTTGCGTTGAAGGACCTGAGGTGACCTTGAAGAAACCAAGAGATTGGCCGCAGTGCACAAGTGGTAAGCCTTCGCTAACTAATTTTCAATAGCATGCTTTAACTGCGCGTAAACGTGGCACTTGAATTTGCCTTCCAACTCTTCGACTTGCTCACGCGGGCATTAAAGTCTGCGTTTTTGTTCTTTAACCAGCCAGCGTTGACTGCAGGCCATGCTGACGGTCTCCGGAGCTTCTGCACTTGGGTAGTGCATATTCTGCCCTCGCATCACACCCACCTTTGGCTCCAGCGAAGACTCACGAAGTGTCATGGTGGCCGCGGAAAACGAATGCAAGCCTTCATTATCCTTGCTTCTTAATGGCATGCCTTGAGGTGATGCGAGAAGAGCGTATGCTGCGGCTGAGGTGATCTGTGACGATAACACTGAGAGTGATTGTTGCAGAGCTGCTTGCATGAAGGCGTTCATCACGTGAATTCTTGGTACAGGCTTAAATTATGCGAACCAACAACTAAATGTGTCCCTGTGTGGCACCACCTACTTTGATCATAGTTTACTTACACTCAGCAAATGATTCGTTTCTATTTTCCTCCCTTATTCACCCACCCCATGTATTCTCATATGATTTTCTGTGAAATATATGCAAATGTATGCCTTGAATTGGCAAGTTTCTTGCAATCACTTAGCTGATACTTTGCTAACCCAGAGAAATGGACATGTTGATTCACAACTGGTCTCTAAATGCATCCAACAGAATTGCTCAATCCATTCATCCTCTCCATCAGCAGTTAATGCTTCATTTACTTGGAGACAAAGACGTCAGGAATTAAGTTCTCTCATAAAGTTGCGAATAAGTTCATGTTGACACTGCTTTTGATTCGCCGTTGCTTTCAACCTGTCAATGTCTCAAAAACCATTTCGAGTCGACGATCGCTCAGGCCAATTTTAGCATGCTCATAGACACAGCTCTTTTAAGGTAGTCATGGTGCTAAAAGTTATCCAAATGATAAATGAGTGTGATTACTGTCATCCAACCGTCAGAAGGGTGCTATGGCCACCTGCGAAACGAGGGGATGACGTGAGTCAAATATCGGTGCAATTGGAGGCAGTAATCAAAGTAGAGGTGTGCAACCTCTCCAAGTGACGCCTCCTTCACTGGTGGCATCTATCAACGGAATAACGTCTGATTTTCTGCGTCTAAGTCTTACCCCTTGGCGCAAGCTTTATAAGAACATCATGCATCACAGTTGTTCCAGTTGAACTAATTCACTTCAAATTCGAGAGGACAGCCTCCAATGTGCTATTGTTATTTTTAAAATCAATTTGAGTCTCAAAAACACAAGTAGACAGAAGTTCATACTGTAATAACACCGCACCTAACTTTTGTCCCACTCTTACGTGCCAGTGGATGTGTAGGGTGTGTTCAACCATTGACCCACTTACATTAATGTCCTGAGGTCCTTGTGGTTTTATTCCATGTCTCTCTTGTATGCAAATCCGAAGTTTATAGAAGAGGTTAAGCAAGCAGAAGCATCGACGCGGGGTCGCAGGACAGAACTTGCTTTCTATAGCATTATCAAGTAGACATTTTAATGTGTATTTATAAATGTGGAAACACTAATTATAATTTATGGGTTCATGATTTTGTCTTTAAGCTTTCCATCCCCCCTGCAAAGGGACGGTACGGATCTACATGGCCTTGGGTCGTTCAAGCTTTCCCAATGTCCACCGTATGCCCTAGGATAATTTTTTCCCACATTGTTGGGTGCGAATTCAAAAAGATGCTTCGTTGTGCTTAGCTCCCAAGCACGTCTTGAAGAAGTGTTTGGAACTTCTATTAACGAGTGACCATTGGCTGAAGCCCACAGCACTCAGTATGGCTGGATGCAAGAACAGAAAACCAAAACGCAATCTCCTAAACAATTAACTTGCTCAAAGCCAATTAGTCGTATCGTTCAAATCTAGTGTAAGTGATCCAAGAGATCATACAGAACCGCCTACTCAACGGTTCAAGGATCAGCTTCGTTTCGCGTGGAGCAGTCAATGCTCGTTCGCACTTCTGCACAACAAACTACAGCTAATTTGTTTAGCTTTGAAAAAATTAACATTGGACACTGTTAACCACATCGCCGAATAAAGTGCAGAGATCACCCGAGTGCTGTCAGTGAAGTGTATTAGCTTCGCTTCGAGGTGAGTCACACCAACAGCTCTGCAGTTTACAAGTGGTGGTCACAGATTATCAGATGAATGCCACTGACAGTTATCAAAATTGTATTGTCTGGTATGCAGCCTAACTTTACTTTACTTCTCTCCGGTCATTGCAGCGATTTAACTATTATCCTGATAGCATTATAAATGCCATTTTCGCGATTTTTCAATTACGTGGTCACGTGTTAATCCTTTGCGATCAAATGCCACATAGTTAGCCTTGATTTGCCATGATGCTCTATTCAGTGCATTT
Source organism: Taenia hydatigena (assembly GCA_036345935.2). Lineage (NCBI taxonomy): Eukaryota > Metazoa > Platyhelminthes > Cestoda > Cyclophyllidea > Taeniidae > Taenia > Taenia hydatigena. The sequence goes on along the minus strand of JADWOT020000211.1, from coordinate 10,295 downwards.
CAGCATGGAGAAAACCTTGACCTAGACTGATGCACTAACTTTTCAAAAGAGGGAGTGATTTGGATTAAAAACATTTAAAGATTAACCATTAGTGCCAATTTGCTATTGTTCACTAAAATGACAAATTTTGCTATAAAGCGAGTCAAAAATAAAAGATGTTGCAGTACAGCTTGTAAATGCAACTTTGCACCGCACATCACTGCTCATGAATGCTACCGAATTCGCAGTCGGTTCCTTCCACCACTGCTACTGATTACTTGGTAGTAGCGGTGAAGTCGTCATAATCCGGTGCATGTTCTGCCGCAGTGATCACAGAGAAGAACATCCTTCCTTTCGAGCAGGAGACACTGACGAATGGTAGGATTGACAGCGTGAAGCAGGGTGAAAGATAGAAGATGGTACAAGGCGTAGAAGGGTATGTCTGATAGCATGTTTTGTGATTGACCACATCGAATCTGACGCATGCAAATTGACCAGTAGCACATGCCGCGTGGTGTCTCTTAGTGTCGTCTGGTGTAGGTTTCAAACAACACTCCCTGTAGGTAGTTTTGTAAAAGCAGGCGAAAATTGCGCTTATGCATCTTCACCTTCACCGAACTCTCTGTATTATAGTGCATGCAAAGGAGGCGAAAATGAATGGGAGAAATCACCGTTACTACTATGCTTTGAGTTAAGTGCACTGCCTTGACGCGACTGCTTGTTTTTGGCTTTAAACTTTCGATGTTTCCTTTTGGAAGGACACCTTTTGGGCATTCAGGGGCAGTAAGAGCAATGCAAATCGACGCCTTACTTCTGAAGATTACTATACAGCTAAGAGAGGTGTATTTAAGGCCATTTGTTACTTTGCATCAGGGAGTACGATGAAATTTACTGCACCTCTTCGGTGAAGAGAAAGCAACACGGTTATGCAACAAAAAGAGACGAAAGAATAGTTGGGTGAGAGGCGAAGACGAGACGTTCATAGAAGGAAATTGGGAGAAAGGGATGGGAAATGGTCATCGTTAAATGTCTCGGCACAGGACTGTGATATCACCTGCCTTGTTCTCTTCCCCTTTTTTTCCATATGCATACGAGTCTGTTTCATTTGCACATTTATCTAACTATGTATTCGAGTAAAGTATGCAGTGATCGACTTTGTGGAAGGAGTCTGAATTTCTATCAAACGGCACACTCGAAGACGCAACCCATTGTTCTACCGTGATAGGTGAATTAAACTGGAATACCAGTTGCGACGATGCTGAAACAACGCATGCGATGAAGGAGAGAACGAAGGGAGAGCACCTAGCCCTCAAATTCCGCGATTTCTTTTCCATTGGCCTCCTGACGCCCTCAAAATGGAAGAGCCTTCTAAATGTGTGCAAGCACTACAGCAACCTCAAGCATACCCATAGGCGCAATTTATGACAGGCGAGGCATTAATCCTGGCTGCCTTTAATCTTAACTAGCTTTTAAGCTTCACTATACAAGTAACGACTTTGCGGTGAAATTAGCACTCCAAATCACGTGTTGGGATACTTAGTCAAACTAAGTTATGAAAGTGATTTAAGCAGTACCTAACCAATACGCACGATATTTAACTTACCAAGGCAGAATATTGTTTAGACTTTTGTTCATTTGATACATCCACTGCCTGTGCTGGATATTGTCAGCGCATTTGAGGAGGGGGCTGGAACCCAGTTTAACAAGAGTCCATCATAACGTCATTTGCCTCCTGCACTATTTTAGCACCCCGCCCAGTGCTTGCCATTGCATTGTTTGGCCTCTCGATTGACCACCAACCCAGTCCGGAACAAATGCTTTTGATGCAATCATTGTCTATATTCACACATGCACCAATACTTCTATACTCCCAGGTTTTTCGTTTTTTATGTAAGCTTGAAGCTAAGCTTTGGATTGCGCACTTAGACCCAGTTGCCCTATATCTTCCTTCTGCTTATAACAAAGTGTCTAAACGCAGCCAACCTTCCCGTAGTAGGGGTGGAATGTAATGAATTGTTTGTTTGGACTGTCGAAATCGGTCTCGGTTACAGAGGTGGCCATATTGCCCTAGCCGCCTAGGCTGGCCTCCAAGCCATACATGTAGCGTTCCGAGACTCTTCGAAGGCAAAGAAGGCAGAATGCCAGGGTAGGATATATGTATATATTCAACGGGCAGAGGGAAATAAGCTGCTGGCATGGCTTGGAGGCCAGCCTACGCAACTAGGGCAATGCGACCACCTCTGTGACCTTGATCGAAACCGATACTTTTAACAAACAAAGTACTACATAAAAATTCTGCCCTGCTATTTTGCCTTTTAAGGGAATCTCAGGACACTACATTGGTCACTTGCCTGTGCACCAGGACTCAGGTTATTATAGCTGTTTATGTAATACTTAATTCTTTAAATGTGCTTTGTAGGCCAGAGGCGGGAAGTCAATTTGAACCACGTGACGGAGGAACGTGGAGACTCCTTGGAACGTGACGGACCCTCGGCCTGAACCCCCATTCGTCGCCTAACTGTATTTATTACCCATATAACAGTAAAGATGTCTAAACGCACTCAGACTTCTACTGGCAAGGGTAACCAGGAGGGAGAGGAGGAACCCTCTACACTGGTGGCAGCGTTGGCGGACCTTCCCCATTTCAAGGAAGGGATGAATTTCGGAGATTGGATGAAAACCGTTAGGTTTAACATCCACTTGTTTCCCCAGCGGCAGAGGATTCCGCTGATCCTACACGCTCTTCCGCAAGAGCTGTTCTCCGCAGCGGTTGATGCCGGGGTCTCACCCGACTCCGATCTAGACGAGTGCTGCGAAATTCTGGCCCAGCTCGTCATCGACCAACGAGAGGAGTCGCTTGCTAGGGAGTTCTTTCTCCGCGAGCAAAAATCGGGCGAAAGCGACGAGGACTTCGCGGGAGCACTGCAAATCCTCGCTGAACGGGCTTTCAGGGGCTGCTCACCTAACAAGGTGAGAAGATGGGTGGCTGTCCAGTTCAAAGCCGGCGTTCGTCCTACGTCTATCGCCGCGAAACTTCAGGCCCTGAAGACCAGCGACCTCAGCCAGCTGGTCGATGCAGCCACGAGGAAACGTCAGGAACTCCTCCTGACTTCGTCGCTCCACACGACCCACCGACGACCAAGTTCCACACGTCCGCGGTGGACCCCTCCGCTCCGTCCCGCAAAAGCAGGTGAGCAGCATTATTCCCTATCCTGCTTATCACCCCTTGGTTCTCTTCCGTTTATGTGAGTCTCCGGCAAGCTAGAGGGACGCCTCTGCAGTTTCCTTCTTGACTCAGGCGCAGTTAAGTCATTAGTGAACCCTCAAGCGTTCCCTGATCTCCACAAAAGTTCCGCACGGGTCCCTCCTTCGCAAAACTTCTCTCAGCAGAGGGGAGAAAGATGAAAGTAAAAGGAGAGACGTCACTAAAAGGGTCATTGGGGACAGAAACGTAGCAAGTCCCATTCATTATGTGCCCCGAGTTAGTTTGGGACGCTATACTCGGTGTGGACTTCCTTCGTAACACCAAGGCGGTCCTGAATTTCGCAGAAGGGACACTAGTGACCCAGCGGCATAAGAAAACTACCCCAGCCAGATCTCCGCCCAAAAAGGACGCAGACGCAATCTGTAGTGCCCTCTTCGAAGCTGCAGCCATCCCGATCAACAACTTGGATGAGCTTTGCTCCCAGCTAACGCACATCACCGATGGCGAGAGAGAGGAGCTGCGCTCCTTGCTTAGCAAGTACCCAAGCATGTTCTCATGGCAGGGAACAAAACTCGGGCGAACAAGGATGGTCAAACACACGATCGACACTGGCGAGGCCAGGCCCATTTGGCAACCACCCAGACGTATACCTCCGCCTCTCCAGGACGAGGTGAACCGTCTGGTGGAGGAGATGATCAAGGACGAAGTGATCAAACCTTCCAAGTCACCATGGGCTTCTCCAATCGCACTAGTGAAGAAAAGTGACGGTAGTCTACGGCTGTGCATCGATTACAGGAAGTTAAACGCCGTAACCAAGAAGGACGCCTTTCCCCTACCTCACATCAACGACTCCTTGGACGCTTTGCATGGATCGAAGTGGTTCTCCACCCTAGACTTAAAATCGGGATACTGGCAAGTAGAAGTGGCGGAAAAAGATAGTACCCAACGGACTTTATGAATTCCAGACCATGCCGTTCGGACTCTGCAATGCCGCAGCCACCTTCCAGCGCCAACCTTAAACTAGTCCTAGACCGTCTGCAAGAGGCAGGTTTGACCTTGAATCCAAAGAAGTGTCATTTTCTCCGCCGTTCAGTCAACTTTCTGGGGCACACAGTCTCGTCAGACGGGATGGCAGTCACTGAAGATCGCACGAAACAAGTGAGAACCTGGCCAACACCAACTAATCAGACGGAACTTCGCAGTTTCCTCGGTTTGGCAAACTACTATAGGCGCTTCGTGAAAGGCTTTGCCAAGATTGCTAGTCCCCTACACAAGCTAACCGAGAAGCAGGCAAAAAGAAATTTCAGTTGGGAGAATGAACATGATGAAGCCCTTAAAGAACTAAAGCGTATGCTCTGCTCCGCTCCGATTTTGGCTTTACCAAACTTCGAGACCACCGCACCTCCCTTCGTACTGGACACGGGCGCCAGCGACGTGGCCGTGGGCGGTGTACTTTCGCAAAGAGACAAAGAAGGCAGGGAACACGTCATCGCCTACGCTAGTGCCAGATTGAACAAAAAAATGCGACAGAAGAGTGCAACAGAACGTGAACTCTTCGCCATCTATACAATGGTGCGACACTTCAAGCACTACCTGATAGCGAGACAGTTCATAGTGAGAACAGACCACCAGGCGCTGACCTGGTTTAAAAACTATGAAGGAGATCGATCGTTCGGTTGCACGCTGGTACGAGGAACTGCAACAATATGATTTCACTGTGCAGTACAGAAAAGGAAACTCGCATAGCAACGCAGACGCCTTATCCCGCAGGCCCCTCTCAGTGGAAAGGCATGGCGGTGTAGTGGGAACCCTAGTTTTAAGCGAGCCGACTAAACATCAGTGGAGTAACACACAGAGTACAGACCCCGACACGTCCTTGGTATACGACAGGTTTCTGGCATCCTCGTCCAAGCCCACTGCGGAAGAGATGAAATCATCCAGCAAGGCAGCCAGGCAGATATGGCAGCATTGGTCCAAACTCTCCCTGGAGGACGAAGTCTTGTGGTACCAAGAAGATGCCACGTCTCCCAAACGCTTGGTTGTTCCGGGTTCCCTGATACAAACAGCCCTCCAAGAGCTGCATGAACAGTTGGGCCACGTCGGTGAGAAAAAGATGGTGGAGGCCTCGGTGAAACGATATTGGTGGCCCTCCCTCTCCCCAGACGTGCACGACTTCTGCCGAACCTGCATTACTTGCAGCAGGTTCAAGAACCCTCACTCCACAGCAGTGGCACCTCTGCAGCTTATGCTTACGGGATTTCCGGGCAAACGAGTGGGTATCGATATCATGGGGCTCCTACCCCTTACTAAGAGGGGAAACCGATATATCTTAGTTATGGTTGACTACTTCACGAAAGTGGCTGAAGCGGAGCCCGTAAAGTCCCAAGACGCCGAGACAGTCGCGTCGACCTTTTTCAATCGTTGGATCTGTCAGCACGGAGTGCCTGAATCAGTCCATAGCGACCAGGGCCCTAATTTTGAAAGCCGACTCTTTACCGAACTATGCAAGTCCCTCGGAATCGCAAAGACGCGCACGACACCTGGCCATCCTCAGGGCAATGAACAAGTGGAAAGAACTAACCGAACCTTGATAGGGTTACTGAAGGCTTTCACGACGGAGGCACGGCCGGAAGATTGGGATTTAAACCTTGGACGTGCTCTTCTTGCCTATAGGGCTACAGTCCACACATCTACCGGTGTCTCTCCGTTCAAGATGCTCACCGGCCGCGAAATGAGAGTTCCCTCTGACGTTTTCCTCCCGTGCAAGGAAGTGGCTACCGACAACGCCCCGGAGTACGTGCTACGTCTCAGAGAAGGGATACGAAAGACGTTTAATCTCGCCCGCCGACACCTTCAACTGTCTCATACCAGACAAAAGAAATACTACGACAAGCACAGTCGACTCACTGCCTACCACGAAGGAGATCTCGTCCAAATATATCGGCCAATTCCTCCACCTGGGACACATCGCAAATTTTACCACCCTTGGAGTAAAGATCCCTTCCGCGTAGTAAAAGTCCTGTCCCCTACGAACTACCTCGTCCGGAATGCGGAACTCCGTACCCAGCCAATAACCGTCCATCACAATAAGATCCGGCCTTACAGAGGTGCTCCGCCGGTCGGCTACGAGGACGAAGCCTACTTAGTCGTAGAAGAAGGCAAACCACCCGACGGTTTAACCAAAGCGAATCAATAGGGGTAGCGCCAGGGACGGCGCTCAAAAGACGAGGGGGCTATGTAATACTTAATTCTTTAAATGTGCTTTGTAGGCCAGAGGCGGGAAGTCAATTTGAACCACGTGACGGAGGAACGTGGAGACTCCTTGGAACGTGACGGACCCTCGGCCTGAACCCCCATTCGTCGCCTAACTGTATTTATTACCCATATAACAGTAAAGATGTCTAAACGCACTCAGACTTCTACTGGCAAGGGTAACCAGGAGGGAGAGGAGGAACCCTCTACAGTTTAGGTATATGTTAAAAAGTGATTAAAATTACCGTAGTAAGTTAAGGTTACACTAAATCATAAACAAAAAATACGTTGTGACAGAATTCATAAACCTAGTTGCACTAGCCAAACTTGATATTAGCTGAAATATGCAAACAAATTAATTGCCAAAAAAATAAAAGCACAAATGAAATTGTGCTTTTTATTCGTATATGACCCTTGCAATTTTATTTTAACGCGTTGTTATACCTAAGGTTTGTTGACTATTACGTACTTATGGCTAATAGATCAAATATTACAGTAGAATTTTAATGTATAACTATGTTGTCTAAGAAGTCAGGTATTTTTAAGAACCTTTAGCTTATTAAAATACACAAAATTAGAAGCACATTTGTTTTATCGGACGAACAATAAAGTGATTGGCTAGATTTGCACGTGAAGCACGTAAATGGTGTGCACCTCGGTGGCCATTATTTTCGGTTAGTGGGCTTAATTTACTGGGACAAGTTGGGAATCTGGTAAGTATTTGGGCCATTTTTTGTTGGTTTTCAAACTCTAACTGTCATCAGGTCTTATTCGTGTCGAATAGCTTTCTTTATACGTCTACTCGCCAGAGTAAACGCGAAGGCTTCATATTGGGAATGCTGAAACGTTTTGTTTCCCAACTATAAGGTCTAATTGCGTTCATTTCTTTCTATACAACAATGTTATGGTAAATTAGGATTGTTTTGTGCCTATTTATTACTTGCTTGCCAATAATTACTCCTTATATCTATATGCCTTTTAATCCATTACCTTTATCCGTCCACATGCTAGAACAGGCGTTGAAGAGATAGCCGCAGTTCCTATCAAGACTTCTTATTGTACAAAAATGGAGGCATTGTCTGTTGCCAATGAGTGCGGTGCTCGCCTTCGCTACCACTCCACGCGTTCCACAGGTAAGATTGGTTGCTGTAAGTGAATCTTTGCTCTTTTTGTGTAGCTACAGATTCGACGTGCTCATTGACTTGGGGACCATGATTAATTTTTGTGCTGATGTGGGCTTTTCAAAATGTGTTGTGTAGAAGATCTCGGTGATGGCTTAATGGCAGGCTCAGCTTTGACGGTATGCGTTGGTGTCTGGGCGGGGTGGACGCAGCAGAGGAAGAAGGGGTGACTAGTGGGAAGCTTTGGCATCACTGCGCAGAGTGTACTTCGCAGCACTCCCAAACGCTTGCTTGTTAGGGTGTTTCCTCCTATTAGTAGTTATGTTCGGAGGCGTTAGCTTTGCAGCGCATTGGCTCTTCCGTTGCTTGCTTTTTTTCATTTTCTGATGCTACGAAATTACTGTGGCGGTGGTAGGCAATGCGAGCTTGTAGAGTTATTGGCGGAGGCGTCTCCTTCTCGGTTTCGTGATGTGAATGTTGGCATGGACGATAGCAGTGTGTGTTGGATGGCATAGCGGTAGGTGTGACCTTATATGTTGCTGGGCGCAAACATTGGGTAAGAATTACATGTCCGCAAGCTCAGTAGACTAACTGAATTGTAGCACTGATAAATTGGGGGAGCGGGCGGACTTATTGCCACGTTGATTAGTTGCGTTGATGATTGTGTTAACGCTGAAAAGATGGGGAGTAGGAGAAGTGTTCCAGAGCTTTTTTTAAACCTACTCTAGGTGCCCCTTCTTTTTGTGAATTTGGGTGCGCATGTTTCTAATTTTACATTTTGAGGTGTACATTTGTTGTCTCATTGTCTGTTAATGTTTTCGTTGCACGTAGGTCTATGCGCACTGGTATTTTCTTTTTTTGTTAATGAGGTTTGCGAGAGAAATTTTGACGAATTTTGGTTGGTTGTTGGATGGCAACACTTTCGCGTTTGTTCGCTGTGCTGAACAATGGAGTGGCGGAAATTGATTGAGGTAGGTAGGTAGGTGGAGGGTTATTTGAATAGGAAAGGAGCGATATTGTGGTGAATAGGGCCTCATTTGCTGGAAGGGAAGGCGAGGAGGAGTACTTACTATGCACTTGACTTTACATGGTGCCAAAGCGGTTGCGGGTCCAAAGTACAGCAAAAAGGGATTTTCACTTCCTCTTGAGTATTGCTATATGATTAGCATGGAGACGTGAGTGAGTAGCATTAGGTGTCAATTTTATACGCAAAAGTTGTAAGTACAGTGCTTGTGCGTTGTAATAGTCGGCCTCTGACCCACACTGGCTGCCTCGCCACTGTCGTCGTCGCTGTCGTCATCAATTACGGACTCATCAGGCTGCCCGTCAACAATAACACGCATCGTTGTTGTCGGCGGTGGTAATAATGGCAAGGGGAAGTGTGGACGTAGAAGCCGATCCATGGGAAGGCACTGAGACCACACTCGGGGTTTTTGAATTGGTCAATATCAGCGGCGACGGCTGTGGTGTCAAAACAATTATTAGAGGAGCAATGAATGTGGTTGAGAGTTCCCTCGCTCACGCAGGGCATAAGTGGGTAGACAGTGCAGCTGTGTGCTTGGAGGAAGGTCCCAAAATCAAGTGGAAGACCGGGTGCGGCGCCGGGCAGGCAGAGAGTGGAAAGGTAGGGGAGGGCGGCGCCTTGGTAAGTACACCCCCATGGGACAGTATGTGTTGTACAAGTTGAGTGGGATCTTATCATAGGCTTACAATTTCACTATTTTTGCTTGTTCTTTTTTTTTTTTTTTTTTTTTTTTCAATTTGAGGTAGTATTTAGATTTTGAGGCTTTTAACAGTAACAACAACAGCGGTATGGTGTGAGGTGAAGCTGATTTGAGGTTATATTATTAAGGTCCTTTGTACGATGCATTGGCTTTTCGTGATTCCCGTATGTGTGAGTGTTGATTGAGATGACTTATTGCTGGGGTGTGGTTGTTAATTTGTAGGGAAAGGAGGAGGAGGAGGAGCAAGCGAAAATGCGAAAATGCAATTTGAACTTTAATGTCTGGAAGAAAGGCACTCAATAAGGACAGTAGGAAAGATGGGGCCGGTAAGACGAAGGGTTTGTGCAATACTTTTATTGTTGAAATGGAACTTTGAGAGACGAAGAGGCAGCCATCGCACTCCTGGTGATGATGATTTCGTCAGAATTCCTGGGAGGAGAAACGGGATATAGCAGCCCGAGCAACCCAAGTTTGCAATAAGGTCCGTTAGCTGTAATCTATTTGTTCAAAGGGTTTTGAGGCAGAAGACGAGGTGACAAACGGGAGGCGTGCTAAATCCCTATCCATTGTGTAATAATTGTGTCGACAGAGGCCACCCTTTCACTATCCATAAGCGTTTCAATTCTCACATGTGGTGCATAATGTTCTGACGCCTCTTTTAGAAAAAATACAGCGCAGTTTGCGTGACGTATAATGCTTTTTGTAGCTTAGGATCAATTTTAGCAGTTGTTCTAAGGCCAAGCTTGATGGTGCGTTTGTGAATTTTCAATAACTCATAAGGTTATGTTTGCTTGACAGTGGTTCTTCAGGCTTGGCAGTTTTGAGGTCATCGGTCGTGCTTAGTGCATTGCCTGTCTATATAGTGGGCACGTTGCGTGTTTCAATTGCGGCAGTGTTTTGGCTGGATGGGTTCTGTTAGTTTAAGTAGGAAAAAACTGTTTCATTTTAGGCTTCACGTAAAGTCAACGAGGGTCCGGATCTGTGGTGGTGCACTCAATATGCTCAAGGTGATTG
>JADWOT020001625.1:0-21686 GCA_036345935.2 Taenia hydatigena | reverse complement strand
CTGAAAAAATGCCAAATTTGATGCTTGATTTCTCTCCTGCTGTCTACTCCAGCCTGCAAGTTGGTTCGGTCTGTGCTGTGCCCCAATGAATTCGTCATCTATCCTTTCCTCGAAGTCTATTCACAAATGCAATGTGACAGCTACATTTTCCAAATTGTTACAATAATCCTATCGGTCGAATTTATCGCGTTCGTTGGACGCTAATATATCTGCTGTGCCCTCCGAAAGGATACTTGGGTATTCCCTTCACTGGTAAAATGAATGTCGTCTCTTGTAACTTCAGTAGACGCAATCGGAACAAGCCTAAGTCAAGGTCGTAAAGACTGCTGCGACTGAGGCGTCAACGTGCAGCCTACACTTTCGTCACAGCGTATCGATCCGTCGCCTTGATGGACATTGCTTCTTTAAGTCTCAGTTTGTTCCTGCAGATTCGAGGGTGTTCCTTGGGTGGAGTATTTGGTGATGCAGGTGATGGGAGAATGCAAACATCGAATTTTACCACGCAAAGTGGGGAAGACTGGACAAATGAGCCTGCATGTTGGCAATTTTTTTTCCGACTCTGCAAAGGACAGGTGCTTTGTTGAGGCTGTGCTGCCGTTGAGGGGCATTTCGGCTATCAGCGTTCTCTGGTGGAATTTTGTCGAAACTGTTGGAAGTCTGCCACGAAGGATGGTGCAAGCGGTGCTGTACCGTGTCATGGCTTCTGCTTTCTGATGCGGTAGGCAAAAAGGGTCGCATCAATGAGCATGATGATTGTGGATGCATGGAGGAAGGGACTCACCGATTAATAGGTGAGTATAAATGCATAGTTACGCACATTTGAAAGGCCTCTATTTATCCACGCTGCTTGTCGTTTTGTTAACTTTGATGAGGTGTTACGCCTGAGTGTGAGGTGTAGTTTTTTGCATTGGCCACAGACGAAGTCTGTTCGATGAGAATCCAAGACTGTTTTGGGGCTAACTATGTCTTCTTATTTTCTCATTTCCATGTGTTCCACTTGTTTGCTGCCACCAGTTCTTTGGGTACTTTCACTCAGCACTAGAATACTTTAATTGTTGACAGTTCTAGCTTTTGTGCTCATTGACATCCGGTCATGCCATTGGCTGAATTCGTTCACTTTGCGCATCTTGTTATAGCTTTGCGCTTAGGAGGGTAGACGGCGTACTTTCGTCTATTACTCTTTTTTTCCTTCTAATCTGATCAGGAAAGGTTGTGTTTAGTTTTTCAATGAATATGCATGTGCTTTTTGAGAATTTTAATTGGGACAAGTTGCCTGTCTTTATTACAAAGTATGTCAAATTCGTACTTGTCAGATTGAGCGTACAGGATGCTAATGCAGTTTGCTTCATTGCACATGTGGGCATTTGCGATGGACTGTAGTTATCGGTTCCAAATAAGTGTTCTCACACATTCGGAACAGTACCATGGACACTGCGCACAGTTGTGTCAAGTGAGTAGACTCTAATGAATCTGCTTGCAATTGGAAAGCTTGCTGCTGCTCAACTTATTTCTATTGTTTAGCGGATTTGAGGAGGACCATCTCGTAATTGAATGCGCATTTTTGGGCGCACTTAAGTTTTACTGAATGTCAGTCGGTCTCGCGGGTCCCTTTTGCTAATGTTATTTGAATCTGCGCAATTAGTGTTCCTTGTGTGAACCTCCGGACTGTGCACGTTTGAAATCGTCAAAAGAAGCATCCTGGGATGCTTGCTCCCGAAACACTTATGAATGGGGTGTGCATCGGAAACGTATTGTCACGGAGATGACTTTGAGGGAGGCCCATTGATTGCTTCGATTTGTTCATTCCTCCTCCTGTATCAGCGTAGTTGTTTCGGCGTAGTCTTCGCCGACCTCGCCTTGGTCGTAGTAGTAATTAACCTAGGCTTTAGCCGTTATTTCCTTGGGGCTAATAGCTGACTGATGGGTTGCGAAAATAGGCAAAAATGTAGGTTTAGCGTCTCCCTTAGGCTAGTCAGGTTAGTATCCTTGATGGCTAATGGTTGGTGGATGTCCCTCAAGACACAGACAAATGTGCACTGGCAAACGTTAAGCTTCATCTGTTTCTTTATTTACGCGCTTTTAACTTATCTGTTGATTGGGTTAATTGACTGGTAGGGGCAGGGTAGATAGACAGGCGAGGGTAAAGAGATCTGTTTTTTGCTGTCTATGGTCGTGTTAGAATCGCTTAATCTTCGTCAGAGCATTGGACTGTCGGAGATGCTAAAGTAACACCCTGACGCCCTCGTGACTCGTGTTTCTGAGGTGCATTGCTTCGTTTTGATCTCATTATTGCTGCTAACAATGGCTAAGATGAAAGTTACTCATAATGAAACGGAATGGAATGACTAGCTATGTCTAGCTGCCTTATTTACGCATGGTGCTTGTTCCACTGTTTTGAGCACACACGTACATACTGGCTGGTCTACTACATATAGTGTTAACTGACTGAGTGCTACCATGCATGTGTTCCGTGCAGTGGAGTTGTAGGTGCACTAGGTAGCTTGGGTGGAGGAGGGGGGTGCCACTAATTGGCTTTGTGTCTGTCGCACAAGTGCTTTTTTTTCGCGGCACGTCACTTATTTTGTGGCGCATATATGGCAGTGATGAGACCCTGGATGCGACAGTGGTCGCCAGTAGTATCTTGTCTTCGCTTCTACCTCTATTCTTGGTATCTTTTTCCACCATCCTGCCTATTATTGGTGTTGTTTTGGGAGGATTTCTTCGCGAAGTACCGGATTTCTTCTGTTACTTACTTGCACCCCTGTTCTTGTTTATTCACTTGGTTGCTCGGTTAGTAGAGCTGTAGAGGTAGAGTCTAGGTGAGGCGGTAAGGCTAGTGTTGGCTGTCTAATGACCTTTCAGTAACTCCATATGTTTGTTTCCCTATTTGTCAACCTATCAGTCGATTTTCTAGATTATCGATCTGTTTGCCAGTCGTTTTCTCGACCTGCGGAATGTGTGGAGGTCAATTCGGGCAGCATGCGGTGGATATGAGGCTGGTTGAGACGAACCTGTCTACAGCGTTCACAGAGAGCATGAAAATAGTGGGAAATGAATAACTTTGGATGACTAAGATGTTGGAAGAAAGCGCTTTGGTCAGACGAGTGGAAAGCCACTAAGAGGAGGTGAAAACACCAATTTCATTTTGGTAGATTACTCAATTTGCTAGTCTTTGTACCGATCGAAGGTAAGGGAGAGGAGCAGGTGTCAAGCAGTGGTTGCAAGAATGCAGGTGCTGCCGAAGATGAGATGCAGCAATGTTGAAAGGCTAGCTAGGCCACACACTAGGTCACGTCACGTCAGCTCAGAGCTGTGTCGATGCCGTTATGGCCCTGGATCCGTTTTCTTACAAAACATTGGAGATGATAGTTCTAACGAGTAAGTATAGCATCTGTTGCACAAGATTTGGTCTTGAAGTAGGGAATCGCACAAGACGGTATCGACAGGTTAAGTATTCAAAATCGCCAAACGAAGGCGAAAGAGCTGCGTGCCTCATTGCCATGGTCGTACCTACCGATATGGGCTCATCCACGTGGACACAGCATCAATATTGTAAATAAGCGTCTCTCATAGGGGTTGCATCACCAATCATCAGGGTATCTACAAACTGGTCAATGTCTGTCTATCATGGAGTGCTTGATGTGTGGTTTTTACAATTGACCGTTGCGCTATTGCTTCTTCCCACTCTGCCATGTTTTTTTGCTCTTTGCTGTCGGTAGGCATAAAGTTGCTCCTTTCTTTTAGCGTAGGAAGCTCTTGTTATCGGTGGAATGATTAACAATTCAATTGCCCATGCTTAGCACTTTGCGAGATATCCAATAAGTAGTGTAATTTTAAAGTATTTTTGAGGAGGGTGATTAAAAGTTCACAGTTGTTGGTTCCCCTTTTTTCATAACTGAGGACCAATTTCGTTTTTTAACGGGGTGTCAACGAGCTCCCGTTATTCTGTTGATCACGTCTTCCTTATGGCGCCGTTTTTTACTGATTCTATTCATTTCTGCAATTTCCTCGTAAAATCTGTTTTTGAAAAAAGGATTAAAGGCGATCACTTGACAAGCTGAAGTCTCTTGCCTTTTGCTACCTTGTAGAGTAGACATTAATGCATTCACAGACTAGTAATAGAACGCTAGGGTTTTCGCGCCTCGGGTTGAATTGTCACGTGCAAAGTTGAGTAGATTGATTTCGTTTCTCAAAATGTAATCTCTGCAATTGTTCTGCTGGGTCGCCCTTTTGAATTGTTTCCTTCGATCTTGTCTCCATGCTTGTAATTCGTTTACCAGTGGTCCTTGATCTCTTTTTAGCTTTAACATCCAAATTTAAGCAATTTCCATCGACCTAGCCTCATTTTCTGTTGTGAATACTTTATTCTGTGCCATCTTTGCCTCGAACCTCTAAGTGTTTGCCGTTCTTAGAGTAGAGGTTGATAAGTAGATCCTCCACGCTTCATTTGTAATAGTTATTCCTTTTCCTAGTCCTTAGATGAGCCCTCAACATGTACTGCTTTATCTCACAATGATTCATTGCGATTTTCGCACCCACTTACAACTTCGCTTTGAAAGTGGATGGCTTCTTAGGCTATAGACCGATTTAGTTTGTGTAATATTTTTTTACAACCTATGGATCCGTTTCACGGTCTTCCGAGTTTTTTTTGTCTAGGGCAGTAAGACGAGTGGTTGTGGCTCAAACTGTTCAAAGGGTTCAAACGGTTTGGTTATGCTTGATCTTGGCTGGAATCCAGTCGATGACGACGTCCAGGCCGCAGTACGTGTGTAGCACGGCGAGCAGAGGGGACAGTTCCATGCCTATTGCAACAGTTCGGTTTTCAAAATATCTCGATTGTAATTTCCTTTTGGCCGGGCAAAATGGAGGAGAGGATGCTTTTATAGGAGACACATCTGAAGGCGTTGAGCAGATGTGTGAAGTAGACGCTGGGTATCGGGAAGTTTACCGCACAAATAATGGGTCTCAGGAATTTCCACTGTGCTAGTGGGATGGAAACTAACATTTGCGGGATCGTCACTGATTGATAGGCATCTACGTTGCTTAATCGTCAAATTGTCGAGTGGGTTTGCGATTGTAAACGGCTTCTTTCATGAGAAACTTTGTTCATCACCGCACTCGGTTGTACACAGACACTGGCGCTGATCTGTGCCATTCTTGATAAATGATGTCTATTTCGTGCATAACGTGAGCCAGCGCTTACTACTTCACATGATACTGTTGCATCATAATTGTTCATGCGGCTATAAAACCATCACCTCTGTTATGGCCTTATTGGCTTTGTATTGAACGAGGCTGCTCCCAACCCATGCTTGTTGTTTTTGTTTAGCAGGTTCGAGTGTCGATGATGTGTGAATCGAATGCAGACGAGAGGTCAGCTGTTCAAAACGGATTATATGTGTATTTCGTCGGTGTATAAACCCCGTTACCACCGTGAAGTTCATAAAGTCCATGCGCCAAGAAGGAAAGGGGACACTGGTATGATTGATTGTGTCTTCCGGCAGCATTCTAACGTGGAACAGCATAAAACTCTCTCAATCCTGAATCCTCACTATTTCCAATGCCCACGTCTCCCTTGCCAAGCTATGATGATGTCTCCGCAGTGTTGTATGTTCCTGTTAATTTTACATCATTAGTAAATTCTTCCTTTTTTGTGTTACTTTGCAAACAGAGGAACGTAGAGATTGATCGAGATTGCGTAGGGGGTGATAACTTTGCTTGTTGATAGACGTGAACGAGGTGTGGGGGATGGAGTGGTCCACTTTAACGTTTCGGGTGCGGCATCATCACCTGTGGAATGGGTGTTTGAGTGTCTCGTTAGTGGAGAAACAAAGAAGTAACTCATGTCGGGGAACTCATTCATTTATGACCCACGATCTACAGGGAAACCGCCTAACCTCTGCTATTAGAAAAATCCTCTTCTGTTGAAATAACGGAGAATAACGGATGAAGTGGGTGGAAACGATGCCATTTTCAGTGCAAAGTGTGCACACTCAAAAGATTCGTGTAGCCATTCACGAAATTTAGCGCTAACGAGATGGCCACAACCTTTGATCATCACCTTCGACTGCTTACAGAACGGCGTACTGATCATGCTTTTACTAAAAGGAATTAAATTGTAAACCCAGGCGATGTTCCCGTCTTAGGCAGGGATATTCCACAGCATGACGTCGGTATAGACTTTGTGTTGAAGCTACTGAAGTGCCGATTTCTGCACTGTCCATTTGAGCAACTTTGGCCGTACTGTCTCGTCTAACCAAAGAGCAAGTGAGGACCCAGCAAACACCAACTAGGTCGCGACATGAGTCTCTTCAAAGGCTTTGCAAAGATTGCAAGACAGCTGTATAAACTGTTGGAAAAGTGGGGGCGATTTTTTTCAATAAAAGAATGAGCATGATAGGACACTTAAAGAACTGGGTCACGTAATTAACTCCGAGCCCATTCCAACATCTTGAGTCCTTGAGTCTAGCAACTTCACCGTGCGTACATTGAATGATGACACTAGCGATGCAGCCGTGTTCGACGTACTCTCACGAAAGGCAGAGGAACAAAGAAGTGAGCGAACCCGCCATCGGTGTACCAAATCAACAAAAAGTAAGGCAGAGAAGTGCAGGAACAGAGGAATGCATGGCACTATAGACGCCTCAACCTGCAGACTAGTCGTTTCAGAAGGTGGTGTTGCAGTGCAGAGATGAATTCGTCCACTACTGCCTCTAGCAGGATGTAACTTCCAGAGCAGAAGGTACTGTTTCCTACGCTCAGTTTAGAAGTTCTAGAGTTCCGTCAAATCTGATTTAGGTACACTTTTGGACTATGGAGGTCTCGCTCCCCACCCTCACCTACAGCGCATGGTCACTAGGACTCCTAGGAGCCTAAGTAGATATTGCCGTCCTGGCTTTGTTCGGAGGCTAGTGAGATTGTACTCCTGAAAGGTATTTAAATCTGGCACTTTTAGTCAGGTCTATGGAATACCTTTCATGGTAACTGAGGCACTTCTGACAGCATCTTTTAAGTTTTAATTCAAAAAGCAAGGGCAAGCACTCTAGTGCATTACTTCACGGTATCCTATAGCTCTCATCGCACATTGTGTGCATGGAATAGGGACGGATAGAATAGAACGCACGAGAAGAAGGGGCAGATGAATGAGGAGCATTTAGTTGAACATGGCATTATCTCTGCGAAATGGTATTGTCTGCAGCTCCAACACACGCGCGCCTGACAGGCGATCGGAAGCAATATGAGTGATTTACAGTGGCAGCAAGCAAGATTATTTAGAAGCGATGATTTGCGGAACGTAAAAAACTGCCGACCTTTGTCTGCTGAATGGTGCTGGCCATATGCTCACCAGTTATGCGCTGTCATCCCTTCTGACGAGCGCATGCCCCGGAAGTGTGGCAGCTCTTTGCAGAAAACTGCATTTTTTTCAGACTCACTAGCAATCCTCAGTGTAAAAGGCGGTCCAACAACAGTTTTAGGTTGGCGTTGTGCTCTCATGTGTCTGTGTCGGAGACGAGGGGGCCATCGAGGTGAGTCATACATTTTTTTGGAAATAAACCGACCCGTGGGCTACATAAGGCGTTGGAAGGTGGTCGCTACGCCAGTGTCTAAGTGACTTCGCCCGAAATTCATGTTTCGGATTTGGCAATTCGAAAGTTGGCTTCCATCTGCTCGCCTCCGCCACTTCCACATTCTGTCATCCTAAAGTTGAATAAAGGGTAGAGAACTATTTAAGTCCAATTGACAAATCGAGCGATTCGTTTATGTGGAGTAGAGGAAATGCGTTCGCCTTAGTTACGACGCTCAGATTCCTATAGTTCATGCGCAATCGTGTGCTACGGTCGATCGTCTTTATTAACATAACCGCAGAGACTCACAGTGACTTTGCTCTTAAATTACGTCTTCCACCAGATGGTTGACTTCTGACAAATTAGGTGAAATGCGTCTAGGGGGTTAATGGATGGGTCTAGCTTCGCCGATGTCTGCCGCATGCTTCACAAAACTTGCTTGACCCAATCTAGCGCTTTGTCGTGGCAAGGTATTCGCGTACGGGCTTAACAACTCGCAATGTTTTTAACTCATTATGAGTAATATGAATCAGCTGTGTCTACGTTCGCCGAAGTTATTTACGGGTATGGTCGTGGCTTTATAGAGGGCACTGCAAGTGTCACCTTCGATTCCATCGGTAGCGAAGCAGATGGGTTCGCTTTAATGTCCTGCTGAGTAGATTGGGTGCTTTTCGCATAAATTTATGATGACTTGAACGTTGCGTAGAACATTAGAGTCGGAACATTATGTGCTGAGCCAGTTCTAGACATTATCCAGATTTCCCTCCCTGCGCAGACTTCTAATGATGCGTAGTGCTGCTTCTTCGACCCATGACTTGTCAACGTCGAGAAAGCGTTCATTTGAGCCAGTCTACGGTACTAAAAATTCCGAAGGCAACCCGCTCAGCTCCCTCTAAACTTAAAAAGGATGCGTTAAGGTGAGGTAGAGCACAAAAAAATAAGTGATTGCAGTGTATTTGCGTGACGATTTGGAACAGCAGCAACAACAACTAGAGCATGAGCTTTATTTAAGTCTTCCGAATATGCGAGAAGAGGTGTTCAGTTCAGTGACTCATGCGACTGGCCCAATCGGTTCGCCAACTTCTCCACGTGGAAATGCAAGGAGGTAATGGTGCAGATCAGGAGGAAGGATGCAATTCTGCCCACAGTCTGCTCTCTACTCGTCAGCATAGGAAGCTACGATCCTCTATGAGCATTAAGTGCAGGTTACTCACTCATTGATACTATGGTAACGAAACCACAAGTGCATCCAATCTTACAATTTGGATCCCTACCTCACTTTCAGTATCCATTGGACTACATTTCCATTCACAATCAAAATACTTGCCTGACTTAAATATGCTGAAGGCACCGATGAGGCGCATAGGTGCTAGAAGACGATTCTAAGCGACGAAATCGGACTGATGCTTTTCAGCAAATAAATGGATGCCACACCTAAGAACAGATTCTGAAGTGCTGAATCTGCGGAGCTTTGCATAGGAACAAGCACAGGAACAGTGACACACCGAACAGGCTCAGTACACTCCGAAGTGGTTTGAATTTGAATGCTAGTGATCACCACATTAGCCTGCAAAACTTTCGTATCAGATGGAACTCCTGGATGGAAAGGCTGTCGGACTGTCTGAAACTGAATATGAGCGCCCTACACGTGACCGATGCATCGTTATTCGAAGGTTTCCATGCCTGGGCACACAGATGGGGGCAGTAGGATATCTCTGGTTGGGTAAGGACCATTTTTGAACTGGTGGCAAGAATTAGTGGCCCACGGTCGTAGTGCAGGATGAAAGTCTGAGGGGAGGAAAAAGGGGTGGAGGGGAAGGAGGTGAGATATCCACTGTGAGCAAAGTAACCTATTCACAAGCTCTATAGGTAAGTCGGCTATCGAAAGTGTGACATTCTAGCATACACCATCTCAAGCGCATCCATCTAACTTGTCGGACTTTTATCACTAATTTTGCTTGATAAAAACACATTTTTGACCATATTAACACTGACGCAATTGTCAACTTGCTGCGCGAGAGATGGTTCTGCTCTGCTCAAGATACAACTAGTGATTGGCTTGGTATCACCGATCGTTTGGTTGTTTAGCTCTTTAGGTTGATATCTTTTCTAATGAGGATCTTTCGAGTCGAATAGATGCAAACGATGGAATGGCAACCACTTTATCAGTGCTGTCAGTGTCCAGGCTATAAGTGCTTATACAAACAGCTGCAAGGGTTCACCGTGCCTTGGAAGACAGCAAATATGGGCATTTTAATTGTCCTTCTTAGGTTATAAAGCTGTTGCATAATAATGGATTCATAAGTGTAAGGTGACTTCCTCGTGATGACAAATAACCTAAGGCTAAATGTGTTCGTGCTTCGGTGAAGTCTTAAGGTAAGTGTAGCAACTAGGAGGTTCTCCCAAGACGGAGGACAACGGGTGCATTGCCGATGAGCAAAGCAGGTGAAGATGAAGGGGTGTATTAACACAACTTAGGGGTTCACCCTGCCGAAAAGTGCTTGACGTCGGCCTTGCTGCTAAAGAGACCTCAACATAGCTGCAATTTGAACTCTAAATGCTAAATTTAAGCGCCTCTAACAATTTGCACGTCATCAGTGATCGGTAAGATGCTATTGCGATCCTGTCAAAGCAACAGTCAACAGCGGGTCTCTACATCTTCTAATTGATCACACATCATAGCCACTCGTTGTTACTGATGCACAGTCAGTTGATGCCCACTCAAGGTAGCCATGGAGATGAAGAGATGGAATATGTCAATGACTAAGTATGGCTCCATTTTGTGGTTGATGTAAAGGCGTATGAAATGGAGATATCAGCTGTCGGTTGCAAGAGCATTCTAAGTCTAATCAGTCACGAGCAATCTCGAGATATGTTAACTATCTACTAATTCATCCCACACTCTTCCTACCTACCTTCGACTGCAATCACCTTCCTACCTTCCTCGTAATCCAAATTCCTCCTTTGTACCTTCATGCAACCAATTCATTCCTCCTTTCTAGTAGCTTTCTGTTACATAGAAACGTCTACGGTTGCATTCTTATCACTTTTTGCGCCTTCGCCACCACAACTCCTTCGTGTGCAGGTGCTCGCTCCACCACATGATCGTTTGCGACCCACAAGACAATGAGAAATGTGCTGATCAAGTCAGTTCGGCTCACTTGTTGGTAGAACAAGATGTTGACCATTCGCTTCAAGACGTTTCTCGTCTATTTGCACTTAAATAATTTATTCAAGTGTCGAGGCCTCGTTCTTTAAGATGTAGATAAATGGAAGAATGAGGCAATTTGTTGTTTTATTACTATGGCAGGACCACTGATTGTGGAAAGATTGTTTGATAAATGAATGTAGAGTTAAATGACAAATTCACTTCCAAAACTGACTTCGTAATTCAAACTTTTCTTTGCTTTTCTGAATTAAACATTTTCTTCCGTTTGTTCACCTTTTAATCGCAGGACATGTTTTGCTATTGTACTACTCTCATTTGAGAAGAGGAACTGCTTGCGAATGGTAGGAGAACCTCCCTGTTTCCTTAACAGCATAACAATCACCTTTCAATTGCCTCACCTCTTCTTCAATGTTTTGAGGCATTTGCTGTTGTGGAGTTAGTTAGAATGCCTGAGAACTGAAACCATCACTACTTAATGCGTTTAGCCGTACCTTTACTCAAGTGCATCAGTAGTGAAATTAAAATAACGAAATCACCAACGTGCATTGAAAAAAGCGCTCTTCCTAACAATCCTTGTCCTTCCCTCCCTCTCTCTCTCACTTTCTTCCTGCTGCCTATTCCAGTGGTATTGTTATGTAAGTAGGAGCGCGCTAAGAGCGATTAATGAATTCACTCAAATAAAAAATAGGGCCACAGCATAAGTTGGCGGTCCATGTCGCCTTGCATGAAACAACTTAGGCTTTCCTGCCTTCGTCATCTCAACCGACACCATACGCCAGGTTCGGATCCATTTATTGACTGGTGGGTGTTCATTTTGGCACACATCTATTCACACGGCACAACTTGCTTCAAATGGAAGTTCATTTATTGTCAGCATCATGGAATTACCTTACTCTCACTTCTTCCCTACAATCAAGCCATTCTCGAAAAAAATGTGTACATCATTGTGCAAAGTAAATGCAGATGAATGTTTAGAAGGGGCACTTATTAGCCTAGCGCTCTTGGGTCCTTCAGTGGACAACGGAAACATTAAATGAGCTGAACGAATGTCCTGACAACAATCTCAAAACCGTCTGAAGGAGAAAGGTTTTTAGACTGAGGTTGGTGTAAGTGACAATGATTATTTTCGCATTTCAAGAACTAGAACATCTGCTTTTCATTAACAATCCGATTGGCAAACACAATGGCCATTCACTGGTGAGGCTTTGTTGGGGGGCTCACAACAGAGTAGCCAAATTCTAATCACTGTAAGCCTCTAATGATAAGTAACCACCACTATAAACTTGCAAACGATTGGATTTAAGGTGTTTCCTTCTTCTTTTAATTATTCGCATGTCATTGCAACTCGGTTACTAAAGCATAGCCATTTGTGGTCCTCATCACGCATGTGTCTACGGTGAAGGTCATATAAAGTGCAACTGATAATTCATTATGTTCTGTAAAAAAGATGTATAGAATAAGAATATTTGTTGCGGTTGCTGATATATTCTGGAACTATTTTTCTGACAAATAATATAAAAATCGTGTTCACTTTATACCCGTCCGAGGAAGCCTCAATGATCTGATTGGTGTAGCTAATACAGTCAGCTGCCACATTTTGGTTACACTTCCTTTTTGGTTACGCTATTCCTTCCTATGCTGCGAAGTAGGGTGCATCGTTAATGAATTTAAATAGTAGTTATTAAGGCAGAGATTGCGTTTGTCATTAAGTTACGCTGAGTGAACTGTGGTTGAAGGAATGTCGACCCCGAGAGGGAAGTGACGGTAATCCCTCTATCCTGTTTTATTCGACAATGGGAATGAGAGGCACTTGACGGATGCGAGTGAGCCTGGCGGACGGCTGTGGCTATTAGCGGACGCTGCACGCTTATGCTTTCTCATCATAGAGCTCTTCTTCCGTTTGTTGCACCACTCTCACCTCCATTGAAAAGCGCGATCTGGGGCTTTGTGTGTAAGTACATCATTCGAGTAATTGCATCAAGCCTAAACTTGCAAAGTCTTAGATTACTATGCACTTAAAGAGAGATTGAATCAGTAATCATACAACAAAAATGTTGTGTAGCACACTGCATTTTACTGCGGGAAAATTCAGGACTACTTTGTTTCGGTGGCATGCATGATAGACAAATTGGAAAGATAGATGCCATTTAAGCCTACATTCAGTCTTTGTCCGACCAAAAAACGGTTTCAAACAATGTTGCCTTTCACAGTAGGCAGAGTACACAGAGCTCATAAAATAATGAAATAATAATGACAGTGGAACGGCAGGGATAGATAAGGTCTAGTGAGCAGCAATGGAGGACAGACAATTGCACTGCAATCTGACATCAAGACTCATGTGGCTGAGCTATTCGCAATTAGCTAAAAGCAGGAGGCAACAGTGATGAAATTGAAGGCGGCGACTAACTTTTCTTAGCCCAAAACAATTATTGGCCATTGTGTCAGCAGCTTGGCTGCCAACTAAAACTTCTACCCACCTACCCATCTGCTGTCGCCAACTCAATGATTCTCTGCAGATTAGACACACGCACACACCTACAGCTTCATGGAGGCGCCGTGAGCAAAATTTGCCACCTTGGCGACACCGCGTCAGTCCTCTTGTAATATTCTTTCATCAGAATGCAAAATACTTAGGGTATATCGAGTTCTCAAACCCAAGACTGCGAATTAACTTCACAAACTTATTTGCTAGATTTTCGCCCAGGCCTGGAACTTCTACTAGATTCAATGTTTCGAATCTACCGAGGTTATGGCAATCAGATGCTTATGAGTATATAATTTGACATACCAGGGATGTGCATTCGTTGCATGATGGCTGCGGTGTCAAATAGGCAACAATTAAGCGATCTGATTTATAAGACCCAGGCGTCTGAGGCAAGAACATTAGCGCGAGCTTGGAGAAAGGGTTAATGACACGATGCAAAACATACAATATTTTTTTGAAGACTGGCTAACTTACTTCCCAGTAGGTTTTAAGTTTCCCTCGCTCGACTCTTTCGTAATCTTCACCATTATAGTGTCTTATATTTCCTTCTTTTTAGCTTCCAGACAGCTTGTGGATAAAAGGGTGAAAATGCAACGGCGTTGTTTGACTCTAATCAATGTAAAGGGAACAGCTGCAAGAAGTTAGTGTGAAATAAAGACTTTTTAGTGAAATTTGACGAAAGAGGTGATAATAACTGCCCAAAATTCTCGAATCTCACCCTCATACTTTCCAACTCACCAGTCCTTCGTCTCCAAAAGTGGAAATTAATTCGTCACTGAGGAGGAAAGAGTCAAAACCACTGCTGGAAACCATTGTTGTCAGCCTGGGCAGTTAAGAATCACACTCAGAAGTCGCCGTGTTGCAATGACAGCATATTAGGAGGGCAGTAGTAGGCACAGGCGAGATGTTGGAATGAGTTGGTGCAAATAAATAAAGATTTTGAGAATAATATTCCTTTGTGCTATCGTGTGTAATTCACTCGAATCGGTTTTGCATAAAGGGCAATGCAGCACTGTCAACGCTGTCGCTTAAAGATCACGATGTCGTCTCAAGGCTGTGTAGCAGGTGAGTGGATCGGTGAATAAGCAGCGGGAACAGCAAGCAAACCCAAGCCCTCATCATCGCTGCCAACTTACATATTTCACCTAAGTGCGGTTGGTTTAGACATGAAAGTCAATGCATCTGAATGTGGTGCTGATATCCAGCGTGATTACCATCCAGTGCAACTCGTATTTCAAAATGTCATTTACGAAAGAATAGTAAAGAAAATGACTTTAAGAAGAATGAATTTAGTGTGCAGGATACCACATTACATTTATGGTGAGGAATGCACTACAGGAACAAACACTTTCACTTTAGCACAGTGGGCGTTTTTAAACTCCCTAATATTTATTTTTACTTACCGGTTGCATTTTAATTCGTTCCTTTTGGTCAACAGGTGTTTAATGCAGATTTCTCGATAAGACACAAGAGTGTTAATTTCATTAACAAAATCGTTTTCTTTGGTTTGGCTACACTAAAACAATATATTTCAAGGTAATAACATTTTTATGCTGGTTTATTTGTACGTGAAATTGGATTCTTCTAAGCTGCGTCAATGGATGAGGTTTATTGCGCGAAATGGGTCGATAGCTGGTTGGTTAATCCAAGACCACATCAGCAACTTTGAATTGACAAAACCATTGCAGGGTAACAGTACACGATAGCAATACATCTATTCACTTACAATGGTTTGCGTTCCAAGGCAAAAGAAGTCGTATGAAATTCATTTCTACTTGGCTTTGTGTCCAATTCCATCGGCATTATGACTAAGGCATTATATGCAAGGAAGACACCGCCTTAACAATAAAATGCGGTAAGTACTTAAGTGCCATCCAGAATAAGCTGACGCAGGGTATGCGTTTCTATAGTTCATTGCAGTACTAAGCGGCCACAGCGTTCTAAACTCAATACAGTCTGTTAAAACTAAATTGCTGCAGTTTATTCATGCCTTTGACATCAAGGAAAGCGCTTCACCTAGAGATTGAATGTGGGAAATCTTCGCCCCAAATAACTCATTGCCGGTGACCAGCACCCTTAAGCTAAATATGTATTTTGCAGATGATATGCCTATAAGGTGTGCTGTCTTCTGCGCAAGCATATGTCGCCATGCGGAGATGCGTTGTCGTTTGCATTACACTTCATTATACCGGATGTTACATCGATTCCGCCTCATAATTCTGTAATACCTCTCTTGCAGGCTGCCGGTTCAAGTGCAAACTCCTATTTGTACTTTTTGATTACGGGAAAGCCTTTCATGTTCACCAATTTGCAGACACGGCATTACTAGAACATGGCCAATTCTTTACCGTTTGACGCATTTGTCCACCAAGATCTAAAATTCACTTATTGGAATGCAGCCCCATGAAAAAGAAATCATTACATTGCCCTGATACTAGTTACTTTACATCGTGTTTTATCTTTGAGGCAGTACGCAAAAAGCAGTCCTACCCATTCTTTGGAAAGACTGCGGATTTAGAAGGCCATTGACGAATGAATGGAATTCATGCCCTTTCCTTAAATCTCTCAACAAATCAAAAGGCGCGCGACAGGCCAAATAATAATTGTCCTTTAACGCTTTCACGAGCACACTTTATGCACCTCCTGATCTAAGCGCTAAGGCAGAATAACTCACAGATTGATGTGACCTTGCATTTTACCCATTTAGTTATGTGCTTGCTCACACCTTAGAATATGGAAGTTGTCTTATGAACATCTGAGTGCAAAATAACAGTCCCTCTGAATTAAGAAATGCAGAAGCATGAATAAAAGCATGCCATTTTGTAAAAAAAAACAATTCTTTTACAATTGAACTGAGCTCAAAAGCTCAGCGTAAGGGAAATTAAAGACTATCGCCTCCAACTAATTTGGGCAATCGCTTGTAAGTCATGTTGGTGTGTAGAGTCCCGTAGGTTTTCTTCTCAGTAGCCATAAACACCTTCTGCGTCAAAGTATCATCGTCAATTAGGTTTATTTCTCTGCGCACCTAAAATCAAAAGCAATGTTTAGACGCGTGAACTAAAGTGCTAATAGAAGTAAATCAAGATAGAAGGTGCCTCTTTGCTGGCTTCGTGGCTGTGCCACTTTTCTCTTTTGAAGAGATGATGCGTGCACAGAAAGCCGATTTGATTGATTTGTCGGTTTAGCACTGAAGTCAGACAGGGTCCCACTTGCCTGATTCGTTTTAAAACAGGTTGATTTAGCATTCTTGACTAATATTTCTATGCAGCTTTGGTCCATGTACAGTTTTGCTTTACAGATGACTTGATTTCGTAATCTAAAGCTCTAGTAACCATAATGTTTAATGTCTCACAAACAACTTATTCAGGAAGCGTCATGCGATACCAAATCCAACAGAGATTGGTTACTGACTAAAATCTAATGAATGTTTTGCCTGAAGAAATGTCCTTTTGTGTTGTCATTACTTCAAAACGGCAAGTCACTAAAGGTCTTAGGAATTTCTGGTCCATCTCAGATCCCAATTTTCTTAGGAGCGACAGTAATTTTGCAAGCCATTGAAAGCAAAACTCTACCCGAATCATCTTCGGTTTCTTTGGAAGTGGGTGACCCTCTGTGAGCTCTGTTTCCAAAACGATTTTAATCTTCCCGTCTTCGATCCTCGCCGGTCCCTTTGGTATGTGTACATGCCCTATAATGTGAAATTCTGTCAGCATCGGATGACTATCTTTATGGCCTTCTTATAAATAGACTCATGAGGTTGCCTGTGTTGTCGCTGCTCATGAACTCTATTTGATTGGTTTCCTCATTGAAGAAGATGAAGACCATGTCGCGGTGTCTGAATGCTCCTCCAGAGTACGCTCTTGAGCTTTGCATAGAGAGAAAATAGAAACGATTTATTTGTGCACAACAAGTCAAAGAATAAAGCACGCATCTTGGTAAAAGCAAGCAATGGTAGTAGCAGTAATAACTACTGAGCAAGCGTAGCATTCAATCAGAAGAAAGAATGAGGATCGCAAGTCTTCGAGTCCGCTGATTCTTAGAGTAGGACTTCTGATCGCATTAAAGCATAGCACAAATACAATTTAAACAGAACTTTGATGAAGCTCAATGTCCATGAACGATTCGCTAACTTGTACCAAAATGAGGGTTGCCCGATGTGGCCGATGGATATGTTCTCAGAGCAAGGGTAGGTAGTATGAGTGTAGAGACTCATCAAACCCTCTCCTTCCCATTCGCCAACCAGTTTGGCAAGCGGTCGCAGGGATTGGTGAACAGAGCAGGCTGCAATCACACAAAGGCTTGTTTAGTTAACCCCGAACAGGTTATTGGTTAGCTACGTCAGCTGGAGGGCTTATTAGCTTAGTGTAATTAAACAATGATATCATGAACTAGTATGACTTTCCAACAGTGTAAATAAATGCAGTTAAGAAAGTAAACTGCAAAACTAGTGCAGTGTTTAGCAGAAAATTGGACATCTTGGTGGACATTTATCAGTAAATTTTAGAAAATGCAAGTCTCGAACTCATATTTACAATGCTGCAAGCATTAGTAACAATAAAATCGCTAGTAAATGAGACCAATTATTGCAAATAGCTAGCATTGGAAAATGACTGCTGCATCACTCCACCACTCCTGTGATTAAAATATGAAGAATAAATTCTAAATGGCATACGGGTCAAAGGAATGCACAATTCGACTTACGTTGCGGGCGGCTCATAGCAAAGTGTGCTGTTAGCACTTGGCTGTGACATCTGACCTTATATAGGGACATCTGCGGTCTAACTGGATTACTGAAACGGTCGTGGGTGACGCTGTAAACATGGACAAATCTGGTGACCTTCGAAAACGCCCACACTTCCAATTATCACGTTCACAATAGCGGTATTACCAAACCGGTTGTTCGCCGCGCTCTCACGGTCGGCAATCTGGTTGTGCTCGTGAGAAACAACTGAGGCAACGGTGGCCGATGACAGTTAGTGATTAGTGGGTGCTCATCTTGTTTACTGATCCCACGTGCTAGGTTATACGTCACTTGTAAGATTACCCAACATGCAATTCTATTTTTTAACATAAAAATTCAAACCTTTTCAAAACGGCACAAACATTTACTTTTACTGAACTTAGGCAACGCATAGTTTAGTTCTGCCTACATTTTGTTCGTTATTAACTTCTATAGGCTTGTCAACTAATCTCAGAGTTGATCATTCTCAGATGCTACTCTTTACTTTTAGCTTGCTTTGCTGCCTACTTGCAGAATATAGGCTTTGAATTCCCTTTTTTGACCTAGAGGAGTCTAGTTGTCAACGGTTGTCTTCAGAAAGCGTATTTGCTACACATTTAGGTGCCATATTCGATTGCAATGGTCTTTCCCCCACTCATGAACATTGATATCAATCTTCAAAATTGCAAAACTGCGCCAACCTTTTTAAGAATGCGATCCACCTGTAGTTGAACTGTAAAAGCTCTAAATGAACCACTATTTACCTCTACTCACCGCGTAGTAAAATACTGAATAAAGAGTCCTTCCAGCATTTCTGATAAAACAAATCGTATTACGCATGAGTGTGGATAAAGCATTATAATTACTTTGTTTATCACTGTCTGGTTTGCATTTGTATGGCACCTCTGTGCTGGAATCTTGGGGACACTACTTCAGTGAATAGTCGTTGCAAAGGTTGGGTCTTATCCACCACATCTTGCGTCGGTTAAAATCCCACCTTAACAATAATCCCTACACCGCTTAAACCTGCAGGCAAAACTTTCTGATGCATTTCAGACAAACATTTCTGACTACCAAGGAATTCTCCGCAATAATAACTCTGCATCCCTCAATCCATTACTTTTTAGGGAGTCAATGTAGTGAACAGACTCCTCTGAGCCAATTCAATTGATGTTGGCATATTTAGAGGTAGCTGCAAAATTTGCAAGGCTCCAAAACCGTCTCATCGATGATCGCACTGATTTTAATCGACCGTCTTTACACGCATGATGCGCATCAAAATGTTTAGCACTTCGAAATCGGCTGAAATGCACTTTCGGATCATGGATTTATCATTCAAAGTTTGTCAAAACTATTGTGCAACCACCCTCTTACATTACTGAGTCATCATTTACCGATGTCTCCTCTGCACCCACACAACTATGATTCACATCACCTTCGTCCCAAATCATGTGATTAGGCACAGTAATACAAACGTAATAGATATAAATAGCATCAACACACAAACTGTAATTGACGCTCTTTTAGTGCTTAGAAATACAGCATGACCTAAGCAGAAAGGTTTCATGTCTCGTAGGTAAACAGCGCTGCATTGGGATTGTTGTTGTGAGTAAAAGTGGCAACACCAGTCCCATTTGAGTCTGGCACAGCAAAATATCATCACTAAGTGATATAATGCTGCAGTTAGGTTGCAAAATGCAAGTGCTTCACTGCAACTCTGTCTAATGGCAAGTTCTCAACGTGCCACTAGTTGTCAAGATTATGTGATGTGTGCCTAAATTCACAACTTGAGTAAATTGTCCCTTTTTGCTTAATGTAGGTAAACAATTTTGGAAAGTCTACGCTACGCCATGAGAGCTAATTTCGACACAGCAATTCAGTGAATTGATAGCCTTGAGTAGGGATAATAACAAGGTACTGGAGGGAGACTTATCAGCAGCAGTTTCGTGCAGTAGAATTATATTAGTGGCTTACTGCACTGCAATTGATTGTGCCGCCAATAAGCAAAATTTTAGTTGAGTCAAGTCCTCATCTCACTTTGAGTAGTTTAAGTACGCATAATTGTGGATCTTTACTCCAAATGCTTGCACCCTTTAGCTGGTGTTGCCGGGGTAAGAGCTTGTTATCCTTCAAGCAAATCGTGGCCTAATGAAGGCGGACATCATGCGAACCATGCAGCCAATGCATTTAGTCGGCGTCGTGGAAAACTTCTCACGCACAACTAAGGCTGGTGTAGTCCCCACTCAGACTAACCTGACAGACCACTCACCCACACCACCGCTTTCACTGCCCTTCCCATCTCCTGATCTGACAGCGTGAGGGTCAGCCTTGGGCCATTTGGAACATCCATGCAGTTGGTCAGGTTCTGTGCATGTGGGACTTTCGACCAATAAACGCACTTTACCAGGCATTGGTTTATTACGAATGAAAAAATTACCTTCACAATGTTTTAAAAATGATCCCCACCTAGCTGCGAATCCTAAATCTTACTGCTGCTCATTCGCTCTACCGAGGCTGCGAAAATCATTAAACCTTTACTATAAAACGGCTATCACTCACAAAGTAGGAAGCGGCTGGAACGATAGCATCCCTAGTGCCGCAGACATCATGCATTTCATGTACAGATTCGGCATTCAATGTAGAATTAAGTGCGGACGGCAATATTATCATTTACACCAGCAGCCTACAAGAGATTCATCAATGTAATGGTTTTTTTCTTCTGTCGCCCATGCTGCACAAAATTATATGCATCTAAGTTGTCGGTGCACGCGTTCAACTTTTTCCACTCGTGCAGCAATTTGAAGGTGACAGGTCGACTGCGGCCCGAAACTGTTGAAATAAACTCTGTCTTGAAGCCATTTATGTGTTTACTAATATCACATTGATCCGTCCCAAGTTCGAATAGTAAACATCAGCATTAAACAATAGGATCTCATGCTGGCCCACGTACGAACAGATCACACGCCGACACTTAAGAATAGACGGTCGTTCAGGAGAACTTCAGTGCCATTGTCTAGTTCTTCGCGCTCATTCAGTGTGGAAAATTGGGTCCCGCAAGTGTGGCGCTTGTAAATAAACACTACCGGTGGGATTTCGTATAACATGGCTTACACGAACTACGCAATAAGGCAAACTTTTTCGAAGGATAGTTCATTTTTGTTTAATGAATAGTTAACTTATTCTTAATTAATAACATACTTGAGCTGGATATGCGATTTCTCAAAATAGTGGTCGGATATTTTTTTGGCGTTCACAACCTCAGACAGCCAATAAAGACGATCAACCACTGAAGCCTTTTGCTGCAAATGCAATGATCCGGTGGCTAGATTTCGCTCAGTGAGATTTTAACTCAAGGCTTTTTATAATGCAGCACAATCGGCTGGTTAATTTTATGGTCGTCATCATTGATATAAAACTCTATTAGATGTTACTCTTCTTGATTGGTCACTTTCTGTCAGTGGATATATTTTAATGAATATAATCGGACTTAAAGTTTTTTGTGGATTATTTAAACCTCAATTCTTCTACCAGAGCATCCCGGTGGTCATTAGCACTTTGGAAGATTCATATTAATTAGAAGTTGTCGGTTGAGTCGCCTTATACCTCTCTCCCCCAAGCCTTATGCCTTGTTCAATTCAGCCTTCATGTTGCTGCCTTAGAACCTTGTCATTGAAGGGAAATTTTGTCACAAGATTAACACTTAGCAGTTATTACCATTTGGTTTCAATACAAATGCTTAAATAAATA
>JADWOT020000210.1:6145-20314 GCA_036345935.2 Taenia hydatigena | reverse complement strand
ATTAAGAAGCGCACGTGGCAAAAGGAGTGAAGAAACACAAATGGGTAAATGCTTGCGCAGATACGGAAAGGATGCGTAGCGAATAATCACCAGACGTAGCAAAGGAATAAGCAGGAGATCAATCAAAATAAAAGCTAGAGAGATAAACGATAGCAGCCTATGTCTGCATTCAGGCACCCTTACCTCCAACTCAGTGATGTGAGCCCACACCCTGTCTGGACAATACTCCGGTTTCACGATCACCACTTTCTCCGTCCTCGCTGCAGTCGGAATTCAACATGCCAGCTATAGGCCCTTCTGACACTTCACTCACTCTGCAGTGCCAGGTTAGCTGACGCGTGGCACTCCTTACTGCAGCTTTAATGCATACTGCAGTTCTGTCTATATTTTAGGCTTTTATACTTTCGCTGGTCATGCCGGCTAAAATTTGAAATCGAATATTTCCTGATGCTACTCTGAATGGTAAGCTTGCACTCTTCTCTATCAGTTAAAACTAAGCCTAAGCCTTCCTCGTTTTGTGTAGAGAATTCATGTCGTTCACTTCCGGTGTCAGAGAATGCATTCATTATCAAATACAAGGCTTGTGCCCTTGACTACTTATAAATTGCTCCGAGTTTTCCCCTTGGCATAACGAACATTAGTACTGGCCTCCAAAACTCAACTTCTTTAAGCCTGTGTAATCATTCAATGCAAATTGATTGAGAAGGCTGAATTCAAACCATCAATATTTATGTATGGCTTTGCAATAAATGCTTATATATAGGCTTCGGATGCCAACACATGAAATACTGAGGCAATCCTCCCCAACACTTCTTAAATGTAAGCTTTCGCAATGATTGAGGATTGCACTCGCACCTTAACTTTTCCAAGTTCTTGTTCATTGCTGCTCAGTTTGTAATTATTTGGCATCCTGCCGGTTAGATTTCAGGACCACATATCAGTAAATATAAAATGCAAAGATTTGGTCCAATTCTCGGTCTCTTCTGTTGATAAGAATTCCATTGCTCATATTTTAGAATAAAGGCACTATTTGGTGGGTTTCAAGCAAAAAGCTGCTACCCACACTCTCGGCTTACTCACAAATACTCTAGTAAAGAGAACAATGCAAGCTTTAATCGTGATTTTACACTCTTTAATCTATTACTTATTAGAAAAGCAAACTGAGGAACAGGCATTCTGTCCTATTTGATTTCTACCTATCCATGCATATTTACGCATAGATTTAATTTGCGTTAACGCGGACTTACTGTTGTTATGCATGAGGAATGCGTCGGAATGTTTTAACCCGAACTTCAACTGAACCTATCTGCAAATCTTATAATCATATAAACAGTGGGTTGATTAATTATTCAAGGTTGTATGAGGGTTGCGGTGTGTCTGTGCCTTATTCTCCAGTCTCGTTATTCGCTTAAGTGAATGAGCCCACGCAAATACAAGCCTATACTAACGATCGCTTCGGATTAAGCCTTATGTTGAATGAAAGGTTATATTAATAAAAGCTTGTTTTGATTGCCGTATTTCAGAGACTCCTCGTTATTTAATGAAGACATAAAGGCGACTTCACCATGGGTCGAAAAAAGGAACAAATTTTCTCTTCAACGATATGATCGCTCGAACTCGGAGGGTTTAGGACGTATACCTGTAAGTTCCACTTTTGCCATGCTTGTTTAATCGTAGTCGCTGCTTAGCATGCTTAAATTCGATCATCATAGCCAAATAGCATTAAGCGTGATTTTCGATTCCCTTGTCCATGACAAGGAAGTGTTGACGTATTCAATGGCATTTTAGCTTTATGCTTAGTACCTCTCATCGCTGTATGGCTGCAAAGCCGCACTTGCGGACATGAGGAGCCACAATTGTTTACATGTTTGCGAAAAAGGAAATTGCAATGTGCAAATATTCCCTTATGTAGTCGCTCTTACATAATTGCTTAGCAGAAATGTAAAACAAGGGTTCGTTTATGTAACGCGATTCCATTAAATACAATGTTCGTGTTTAGCGTAATAGACCCTATATTTTGCAAAGATTGTGCTCCACCTCCGATTTTTAATTGTCGGAGCACAATAACAAAAATTTAAAAATGCATCTTTTCAAAAATGCGCTGCACAACTTGCTAATCAATGGGATGTCCAAAGACCAAATTTGCAATTTTCAAGTTTACAAATAGTGTATTTGGCGTGCCTCATGCTGGACTTCATTTTCGTAGTTTATCTTAATGAAATAGGAAAATTTGCAGAGCGTATAATTCAGCAGCTTACGAATTTTCTTCGCTTTGGCTGCAATAGTTTTGTGTTTTGGTGAAATTAGGATGATGCAGCTCTTGCTGCAACTGACTTGAGCAATGGCATAGCTTTAAAAGAGGAGGCACACTTTTCAGTGGTCATCCGGAAATGCTTTGCCAATCTCGCTGGTTAATTTGTGATAACTGAATGCAGTGCAAACATAGATAAAAAACTCTTCACCATAACAGAGAGAGTACTTAGACAGCTGGAAAGTTACCCAGCAAAAATATGTAAAAAATACAAAAGTTAGCCCATAACTCCTAGGTCGCTCACCCATTGCACCATTTCACTGTTAACAGCACGTATTTTGAGCGATTTATTCATAGTAATTAAAAGGTTTTGAATAAGAAGTCAAACTGTGATATGATATGAAATTATGTGCCATTTCCCGGAGAACATAATGATCAGAACATGCAACAATAAAGCCATGTTAGTGATCACAAATGAATGAGGTGCATATATAGGCGTAAGTTCTTGTATGCAGCCGAATTAATTTCTTCCACATGCCCAAAGATACTTAGTCCGATTAGTCGCAGTATTTTGGGTTTACCAGGCAAGGACGGATCTTGAAAAAATATTTGATTTCTTCCCATAGAGTTGGCTGAACTCCTCCATCACCTGCTGTACTCATCGACACCAAGGTTGCTGCCCATGTTGATGGAACGGACAAGGTGAACACGAGGAGGAAGAATGCCAGTGCTACCATTGCTGGAAATCTTGCTGTCATGGAGCCTTTTCTTCGTCTCTGCGTATCAATTTTGCGGTTCCACATCAGTGCAGCGCACACTTAAATAGGTTCAGAGCTCCTGCGTGGGCGTGCTTACGTGCGCAAAATAAATTTTATGGCATCCTTGGTCGTTAAAGTGTGATGAGAGTTTGTTTACCTTTATAATCTGATCCGTGGCAGATTTCAGTGTATGCGATATACAAGATGCACGTGAACCATCACAACCTGGCGACAACACTTAACCAAATACGTAAAGGCCAAACAGGACAATATTCTACAATTTAAGGCCAAACGGCTTGCGTTCTTTCCCCAAATCATATCTTAAATTCCAAAAAAGGTAACTTGCGAAAAACAGCTTGCTGAGAGTAACAGGCGTCTGCGCTTGAATTTGCAGGTGCCTGAAACTTGGCATGTCTGTATATTATTGCATGCAACATTATTTGGCTAATGTCACGAAAAAACATCCGAATTGGATCAGCCTTTAGATATTCCATAAAAATAATTAAATGTCACTCTTCATAAAACTAGACAAATCTGTTTAAAAGCTACTTTAAGAAAAATAGGAACTCATACAGTCTCATGACTACATTTCGAATTAGCACGCTGCCAGCACCCAGTGTAACACAAAAATATATGGCACAGGCCAAGAAAGGGGCCTACAAACCAGGTCAAGAGGTGAGTGTTTGTACGCAGTTGCAAAAGAGGATAGCCGCTATCACATAGTCATTAAGTTCTACTTCTCTTCTATCCATTTTTAGATAATTTTTGGCCCAATGGGATATTTTGGTGGATTTGACGTGTTGGAATGGAGAGATGCGAATGGGTCCAAGGTGGAAAATAGGTTTGCACATTTATAAATATCGTAAGTAGACTTTCCTGTGAAGGTCTTGAGTAAGCCGTGATCTAACCAAGTCGAAATGCACAACTTTGTAAAGCGCAAAGCCAAATAAAATTAGATGCGGCCTCAATATTGCATGGTTTTGATTTTTCCATTGCCCTTTTACAACTCAATTAATTCCATCTAAGTGCAAAAGTTCACTCAGGAATTAGAGTCGTAGAGGACAATTTCAACAATTTCTTTGTTAATCCAACAAGCTGATTTAAATACCCTTTCTTATTTCCCGTTCCATAGTTGCATGTTTGTGCAGTGGGCTACCAAAATCGCTAATCTTTTTTCTTTTTGAGTGGGCGAATTTGAGACGTTTTGAGTTGATGGGTGAGTGTGTGTGGAGGGCATGACACTCAGCTGCTTCCGATAATAACCTCACGTCATCACTTTCTCCATGCTATGCCGCTTAAGTGAGAATCCGCAGAGTAATGAGTAAAATGTGCTGGCAGCAATCTGTGCATTCAATTGTACCTCGCCTAGACTAGATGCAGCGCCTGCTCACATTAAATCCATTTGGAAGCATAGCGGATAGCAAATTACTCACTCACGCCACTATTCGGCTGGCCCAACTTACAATGATGTCCTTCACTACTTGAGGCGCTTATTACCAACACACGCGAATTTTCATTTCGCCGCATCCAGTGGCTTTATTGACAGCGCAAAAAAGGCGCGTCAAATAGAGTGGATGAAAATTGTCTCGAGGACAACACAATTCTCAGGACAATTTGCGCACCAAAACAAAGACCACCACCTGTGTATCCAGTTCGGAAATAGCGTCTTTATTTGGTATTGATTCCGATTTCCTGACAAGAATGCACGAATACCACTTAGTCCATGCGGCGATAGCAGAAGCAAGCAATCAGGTGAGCAAGTATAAAAGGACAGATACAGCAACATTTTACAACCATATATCGGTGGCAATTGCATAAACAGCTACAGAATGGTCGAATTTTATCCCGCAACTTTCCGCCCTTAATAACATCGGCAGCTGTTACCAGAGCTCGTACCTGGTGGCACGGTGCTGGACGACGGAGATCAAATCATTCTGTAGCCCCAAAAAGTGCTGTATGGTATAAGAAGCAGCAATGTGACGTCCCCTAAGCGCAGTTAATCAGCAACACCAATAATGGAAGGGAAGGGCTTCAGAAGCTGCTGATCAAGCATCTAACAATGCTCCAACGGATAGGTGTTAAACTGAGAAGATCAAGTATTGTTGGGCACTCGAAGCCAAGCCAACCAGATATGCACCATCCCCTCTACCTGAAGTGTTTCACCGCAAGACTGAAGAAATTGTTGGAGATGTAGATCTAAGGCTTTCAAAGCCACCGTTTTCCCCATCGACTGTTATAACAATAAGAGAGATGGGTGTCTGCAGGTGTGCTCTAGCTACATGAATCTCCACCTAGTAACAAAGTAGGACACTTTTTCGCCACCTCTACTGTTTGTTTGGTACATGGTTAGGCCCTGTCGGATGTAATGCAGTGTCACTTCAGGATTCCAAGCTGATCAGAAACCATTTTGGCCAAAATTGGCTGGTATGATATGATTTAGTAGGGTTCGGTATTTGACCTTGACTGTTGGTAAAAGTCTTTAGAGTCTTATTTTGGGTGTAAATAACAAGTAAAATTCTGTGTTCTGCGTAGGATCATGTGCATGAGATGTGAGGTAATGCTAAGTGGAGAAGCCTGGAATAAAGGCAACGGAGCTACTGGATGTAGAAAGCAGTAAACACAGCCAACATAAGGCAAATGCGAGTGACAACATGAAGTCGTTTGCCCTACGGAAACTCAAATAAAGCACTGCCACTGATGTAGGAGAAGGGGCTTTTTTTCTGATCAAGCTGCCAGCCACCCATTTAGAGGAAAGTGGACGCTTTTCAGGTAGCATAGAACGATGCAGGATGAGGCTGATAGTCACAACTAAGGCTCCGCCCAAAAGTGGGCGGGACAGTAGGCAATGGAAGTCACCACAGTTCTAACGATGCAAATATTCGCGTTCCACCGGCTCATCCTACAATTGCACAGGATACACTTTATCATTTTATCCGCTACTTGTCTATGCCATTAGTTATTACATCATTGTAAAAGGTAAGGTAAGAACACGCGTATCTGCGTGTAAATAGCTGCCACCCCTACATTTATTTGTGTCAGGGGCTTATTTACGCATTTGGGTCTTGTTTGACCTCAGCCCTGCTGGCTCGACTAGATGCAAAAACATGGTCGTTAGAATGGCTTCGCGATAGTTGAAAAGAGCGATGTCACCGAGGAGAAGCACTGCATAGGAGTGAGAAGGATTGATGTAAAGCTTCTTTTACAGTAAGTGCGTCAAATATGCCACTGTAGCTGCAGGTAGGGGGCAGCTTCAACTTATGATAACCGATGGACAAAAAATGGTAACGAAAGAACGAAAGCTTGAGTTACAAAGCAACTTGATTAAAAATACCAATTGCTTGCAGCGTTGTCAGGTGTTGAGGTTGCTCAAGATCAGGGAGGTCCAAAAGTTTTCTCACTGTAAAGTTGGACATGATGAAATTGTAATCACACAGTTCACCGATGCTTCTATGACTGAGTTACTTACCGTATTTATAAACCATAAGAGCCAATAAAATAGAAGATTCCGGGTCAAATGAATAAGATTCAAGAGTCTTAATCATGCCAGTTGTTTCTTTTTTCAGAGGATGGGTTAAACGATATTTTTTTAAAGTTTTTGGTCTGTGGCACTCTGCATCATGATGCTTAATTTGCTTTTACTTTGGATCGCCCTACTTTTGCCCCATCGTCTCCCAATAGAAGTCGCCTTGAGGCCGAAACTAATGGATGTTGATGGGTGGGTCATATGCATCTGTACCCATTAACAATTAAGCCACAAGGCTGCAATTCAATCAAGTTGTCACTTGAACGACTTCAATATATTTTTCGTTAACATATGAACTCAAATCGGATCGGCCTTTCACAATAGTAGAGTCAAGTTTAGATTTCTACAAAATCTCTGTTGTTGAAGTGGCGTAATATTTATTCAATGTTGAAGCTAGGTAAAAAAGGCTCCAGAAATTAGCGATAGATAAATTTGTGTTTACATCTCCAAGACCCCCTTCTAAGAAGAGTCGAATTCATCATCAACTCGTGAACCAATTTATTGTTGGTTTGCATTGAGTTTTGTAGCTTTTTTTACTGAAACTTGACACCTTCCAGCTAAATGTGTTTTTTTTCTGGCTCTATTTTGACCTGTGTAGGTGCTGT
Organism: Taenia hydatigena; assembly: GCA_036345935.2. Classification (NCBI taxonomy): domain Eukaryota; kingdom Metazoa; phylum Platyhelminthes; class Cestoda; order Cyclophyllidea; family Taeniidae; genus Taenia; species Taenia hydatigena. Next base: position 13,177 of record JADWOT020000210.1, on the reverse strand, counting down.
GGAGCTGCGACCATTAACTGTGGCACCACGACCCCCCTTTCCTGGATGTGACACTTTCTCTGGAATAATTGATGAAGTCTTACAACCTGATCGAAGAAATGAGTATCTCGAGCCTAATCGTACCTCGCGGACTTCTGGTTCCACTTTATGATGGCTCAAGCCAGCGGTCACATCGACATCCCTGGGTGATAATACTGACACTACCACCGGGCGCTGCAACCAACCCGAAGCCCAACTAAATTTTTTAAAGGGGAAACATTCCAACATGATTAAGTAATTATTGTATTTTTTTAAATGAGGGGCATAACCCAGCCATACACCAACAAATGAAGCAGAGGAAAAGGGAAAGGCGAGGACTCAACTCGAAAGAAATGCACGGGGTCGAAATATTGCTCTCTACTACACCAATTGTCTGCGTGGGAAGGCAAACGTAAATGGAAGGCGAGGGAGTTATTTCGAAAGGCGGCAGCTGAAGATGTGGGTGTCAGCCACTCAGTTAGCAAGTAATCGGAAATGCATCGCGCAACTTTACGGTCCATGCAATAGAAGAAAAGGTAATTCTGATAGATTCGAAAGCATATTTTTAGTTATCCCATGTGAGTGACACTTATTTGGCGAGCCTTCACAATTCTCCTAATTGATGTAAGCGTTATCGGTTGTGTCGTCATCATTGTTATTTGCTGCTGCTAGTTCTTAGCACTCCAACATCCGACTCGTGTGCTGCCAAAAATAGGGAAATACAACTTTTTAAGCTGCTTCTCCATCGCACTCTTATCTAATCGCCATAGCGGAAAAGGAATCAAGGTTTGGCAATCGAGATAATGCGAATTATTTAAAGGCACACAAGTATCAATAGTCCTTTACATTGTCTTCCGCCTCCTTTACACGCGCAATGATGCACGAGTGTCAGCTGAAGTGGAGAAACACAGAGGCAAATGACATTTGCTTCTAAGAAACCACTAGACACCACGAACCACCAATCAAGTAAAAAAAAAACAATAAATCACACGGCGTTCTGTCGCCTTCTAACATTCATCGTGCTTTTCAAGTTATCATCGTTTCCACCGCCCAATTCTTTGTCAGTAGTCCAGTACCCCTTTGTCAGCTAATCACCTTTGGTCTGCTTCTCAGCCTCCATCGCCACTGCTTCCCTCTCAATCTCTCTGATGTCCCAATCCTACACTTCACCGTTTTAACGTCAGAAGACCAGAAGAGATTAAAAGTTTAAAAATTATGGATAAGTTATGCCACCATCTTCCCCTCCTCCTCTGCTTTATCTTCCCTTCCTTCCCCCTATCCTCATTTTCGTCACAACTGATATCCTTGTGTGTTTCACTAATCAGGGTAACGATATGAGTAGCGTCCTCAAGTGTAGCGTTTGATAGGAATTCATATTCCTTCCACAAAATTGATTTCTGCATGCTCCACTTAAATACATGGCTAGGAAAGTGGGCCAATGGAGAAATTTAAGAACTTGCAGAAAGAAAAAAATAAGAAATTCAGTGCCCCAGCACCGTGCAGAGACGTCCCCATGTTGCCCTTTCCCATCCTTTTCTCTACTTACCCTCCGTAAAACCTCTCGCTTTCGCCTCGTACCCAATCATTCTTTCGTTGCTTCGCCCAGGTTGGTGATGTTTGCTCGCCACCATTGTACTCCCTGGTGCAAGGCAACAATGGATCTTGGTATGAAATTAGAGTAATCGGCAGAAACGCAACTTCGCTCGAGCCATAGTAATCGCATGGGGTGAGTTGCCAATGCATAACAGGCATCCTCTCAAGAAAAGCCGAGGACATACAGTCAGGGGGCAGCGCATTTAATTCAAAGCACATAAGTGTCTGTGGTTCTTCTCATTCTCTTCCTTCTCCTTTGCATGCATTAAAATGCACATAACTTAATCAAGTCACGAAAGCACAGAAGTGAGTGGCGCCAGCTCCCTCAAAACCACCTCCTAGTAGTTCTGTCAAAAGTCCACACCTAGACGGCACTGAGTGACACCACACGGCACGTGTTGCAATCGATTTGCACGTGTCAGGTTTAACTTGTGTCACCACACGACATACCGTCAGACATGCTGTTCTACGTGTTGCATGCCTATATTTATTCATCTTGCTTTACCGCCTTGCCGTTCATGCCATTCAGTATTCGTCAGTGCTTCTCTCCTGCCTCGTTTCATTCTTGCCCCAGCCGTATTTGTATCCCTTACTTCCGTCGCAACCCTCTCCATCTCCTCATCACTCCTAGCCTTTCAATCCTGAATTTTAGAGACGTTGAAAGGGAGAAAGCAGATAGCTATCATAGAAATGGGATGAATTTTGGTGCTAACACCCCTTTCTCTACCTGTGCTACCTTCTACTCCCGGAATCCATTTGCATGCGTCATTTCAATAGTTTCGCATTCGATATCCAGCATAACCACATGGAAAGGGAGCTATGACTAGGCCGTTCACGTGTCATTGGGACGAAATCTTCAAATTTTGCCTAGACACGCGTCCAGATGAGTAAGCGACTGAATCAATTCATAAAAATAGATGGTAGAAATATAGAAAGCAGTAAAGAGGGCTACACCAGAGCAATGTGGAAATTCATCCCGCAGCGACCATTTCCAGCCCTCTTCTGTCCATCTCCACTCTTACTCCTTCCATCCCAGCGACTTCTCATCTCTTCGCATCTACCTCAATCATCCTTGTCTCATTCAGCTAAAAAATTCATGTTAACTAACTTCTGCCGAAAAACGCCTAGACCACAATTGCCTTTCTTAATGCAAAACAACAATTATTCCAAGCACAGAAGTAGGAGTACGCATCAGAAATGCTCCTTTGTTAGCTCAATAGCAATAGCTAGGGGCGGGTCATTAAACTCTCATCTATCGAGCATACCCCATCCTTACCGGTTTGCGCCAATGGAATGCAGACCACAAGCACTCGTCTTACCGCATGAAGACAAGCGTTGGATTCATGGGCTGTAAAAAATACTACACACGCTAAATCTGTCTATGACCTAGGACGAAGTTAAAAATGGGAGTGAAAATTGCAGGGATCACTATGGGAAAAAAAACAGTACTAATCGAAGAGTCGCCCAGGGAATTGGACAAGGAACAGCTATCACAAATAATACATATAAGATCTACTCGAAAAAATCCTCCCTTTAAGAATGGCAAGAAATTATAGGTTCAGGGCAAAGGTAGCACAGAAAAAAAACGAATTCACAACGGAACGTAAGTCTGAATCGCCAGAAAATACTTAATTTCCGATGTTAAAAGCAAAAAAGGAGATAAAAAAGAAAATTTGAACCTAATAATGAGCTAATTGCAAGCTTGGGGACAGAAAAAAGGAAGCTACGCTAAAAGTGCTTGCCAAACCAAATCGCAGAAATAAAATGCCTCGTTTTTTTTGCATATTCTCAGAAAGGTAAAATTACAGACGAACAAAGAAAATTCGCAGTAATCAAATAAAACAACGCAAGAAGGCGGTCTGGTAGATTCACCGCAACTTACAATTTCATGAATGAAATCAACCTACTTAACTTTACACACGACAGTTGAATTTGAGACACAAAAGCCCTGTCGCTCTACCACGAGTCTGTGAATGGATTATTGTCTACTTTTCGCAAGCAAACAAAAGGCAAAAGAGACTTCACTTTGCTAAACAATCGCCTTTTAACTACTTTTCAAAAGCATTAGGTTTTACGAGAAAACTGTGAAAATGGAGAGAATTAGCAGAAAGGTAGTACCATCCGAATAACGGGAATAACAAATTGTTGGCTTTCAATCGACATCCTCAAAATTACCTAAAGAAGACACTACTTAACCAAAAACCTCGCAAAGCGCTAAAGCATGGTTAAATAGAAAATCTATGAAAAAATACAGAAAACAGCACAACTGAATCGTTAATCATTCCAACTACAATAAGAGAGCTTCCCACGCTAAAAGAAAGGAGTAACTTCATTCCTACCAACAAGAATCAAGAACGGCGACACAGTGGGAAGAAGCAATAACGCAGAGATCGATTGTAAGAACACTACGCGTCAAGCACTTGATGATGTGTCGCATGCCTATTGGGATGGACACAGTTCGACGAAATGGTCCCTGAATGAGTCCTGCGACCCTGTGGATCGACACTGACCGGTTAATAATGCGACCCCTAAGAGAGATGCAGACTGGCAATATTGATACCCGGTTATGGATCCCGTTTCCATGTGGATGAGTCTGGATCGGCGTTGAGGCACGCAACTCCATTGCATGCGTCTTGAGCAATCCCCTACTTGAAGACCAAGTCTTGTGCAACAGATAATACACTTAATCGTTAAAGTAGCCATTCCACGTACTTTTAGGAAAATGGATTCAGGAGCACACGAAAAACCATCGGCACAGCTCTGCGCTAACATGGCCCACTTTACCTCGACGTCCATGGGTGCCTAGTGCAGCCTAGCTAACCTTTCAGCATTGATGCATCACCTTCGGCGGCACCTGCATTCTTGCAGCCACAGTACTTGGCACCTGCTCACCTCCCTTACTTTTAATCGGCAAACTGAGTGATCTACCAGCGTAAATTGGTGTTTGCAGCTCCCCCAGTAGCTTTACATTCGCTTGACTAAGGTGCGTTCTAACATAGCTTTTCATTGGCCACAGGTCCGTCTCGGTGAGTCTCATATGCCTACCGCATGCTGCCCAAATTGACCGCCACACGTTTTGCAGGTCGAGAAAGGGCCGGGCAAACAGATGGGTAGTCGAAAAAATCGACAGATAGGCGGGTATGTAGGTGAGTCGAAGGATAAAGAGATTGAGATAAACGCAATGACGTAAAGTCATTGGACAGTCGACACTAGCTTTACCGCCCCACCTAGACTCTACCTCTACATCTCTACCAAATGACCGAGCAAGTGAACAAAAAGGAACAGCAACGCAAATAAATAATAAAATAATTCGCAAAGTAATCGTCTCGAAACAACACCCATGATAGGTGTGATGGAAGAAAAGGATACCGTAATCAGAAGGAAGACGGGGACAAGACGCTACTTGCAACGACTGTCCCATCCAGGTTCTCATCACTGCTATACATATACCACAGGAGAGGCGGCGCACCGCAAAAAATGCACTCGTGCGACAGACACAAAGCCAAATAATGGCGCAGAACGAGGGTGCAAACTGGACCACACCGGGCCTTTGCCCATGTCTGCGTCGCATTAAAGGGTTCGAGGCACGTGTGCACCACTTGCCCCTATGCCTTGGGCATGTCGATGCCGGTGACAACCTCCTTCCCCCTTCCCCCCAAACTACCCAGTGCACCTACAGCTCCACTGCATCGGGCACACGAATGACAGCACTCAGTCAATCAACAGTATGTACAATAGACCTGCCATGTGTGCGCGTGTGCTTAAAATAATGGGAAAAGTATTGAACGTAAACAAGACAGCTAACACGGCGAAGCAACCTCCATCCTAAGCACTCTTAGCAGCAATAATGCAATCAAGATGAAGCAATGCACCCGGAAAAAATGCGTCGTGAGGGCGTCAGAGAGGTGTTAGTTTTAGCACCTGCAACAGTCAAATGTTCTAATGCACATGAGGCGGCACGACCACTCACATCAGGCAGGACTGTATGAACGTTCCAACGCCACACCTCAGACCCTTGAAGTATAGCTGGTGAAGATAACTTCGCGGATATGCCCATAGACAACGAATTAAGTAGATCGCCTCACCTTCGCCTGTCTATCTACCCAAACCTCTACCAACCAAATAATCCTATTAACAGATAAGTGAAAAGAGCGTGAGTAACCAAAAAGGCGAAGCCTAAAGCTTGCCGATCCATGTTTGCCTCTGTCTTGGGAGACGCCCACCAACCATTGGCCGTTAAAGAATACCAATCTAAATAACTTAAAGGAGACGCCAAACCTGCAATTTTGCCTGTGTCCGCGATCCGTCAGCCAACTATCACCCTCAGGGGAAAAACAGCTAAGGCCAAAGCTGCTTACTACCACGACTAAGACAAGGGTGGCGAAGACCACACCGGACATAGTACACTGCTACAGCAGAAGTGAACAAACCGGGGTAATCAGTGGGTTGCCTTCCAAGCCATTACCGTGACAATACGCTTCTAATAACTATTCCATCCATAAGTACTTCGGATGCAGGCATCTCGGGATGCTTCTTTTGGCAATGACAAATATGCACAGTTCAGTGGTTTACACGAGGAACACTAAACAGTCAAACTCGTGTCCTATTTCCTGCCCTTCTTCTCATTTACAAATAACATCAGCAGAAGGAGCCGACGAAATTGCTTGACATTCAGTAAAATTTGAGCGCGCGTAAAAATGCGCATTAAATTTCGAGATAGTCCTCCTCAACTCCACAAAACAATAAGAAGTAAAGCAGCAGCAAGCTTTCTAACCACAGGTACATTGGAATCTACTCACTTCATGCAAATGCGCGTAGTGCCCATTTTACTGTTCCGACTTTGGCAGAAAACACTAATTTGCTATGAAGCGAATTGCCGTACCCCACCCGCCAGCATCCAGTACACTCAATATGGTAACTACGAATTTAGCATGGCTTGTAACGAACACTAACAAGCTGCTCCAATCGAAATTCTCAAAAAGTACATGCATGCTTATTCCAACCCGCTAAGCGCGACCTTTCACGGTTGGGTTATAACAAAATGAGATTAATGGACGAACGTATGCCATCTACTATTCTAAGCGAAAAGCGATAACAAGATGCGCGAAATGGATAAATGCTGCTAACGGCATGACCAGATGCCAATGAGCACAAAAGATAGAACTGTCAACAATTAAAGCATACTACTGCTGGGTTAAGGCACCCAAACAAATGATGACAACGAACAAGTGGAACAAGTAGAAAATGGGAAAGAAGAGACACAGTTACTCCTAAACCAGCGTTGGATTCCCATGGAATACACAGTGACTGTGGCCGATGTAAAGGACTACACCTCGCACCAAGGCGTCACACCTCATCAAAGTGCATAAAAAGCAAATGGTATGCATAGAGACTTTACAAATATAAATAAACGTGCATTTA
>JADWOT020001594.1:18388-98000 GCA_036345935.2 Taenia hydatigena | reverse complement strand
TTCATTGGAATCGCACGTGGGAGCTCTCCCGCCCCACGCTCCGTCCCATTGGTCGGCGCCCCCACCGCCGCCACACGCATGCACGCGTAAGCAGACCGGATAAGGAGTAGGCAGACGAGCTCTAGGCTGGAAGAAGATGAAGATGTGGTAGAAAGTTTTGGGTAGGACTATGCAGGTATTCCTGACTCGCAGTGCATGATTAATGTCCCGAACGACATTGAACAAGACTTAAATGCGCATTACTAACGCAATGGCCTTGAAATCCAGACATATGAATAGCTGTAGCACAAAGGAACAAAGAGCTATTATCGATTGACGTCATTATGATGGTATAATGGTTTTCTAAAAAAGGGCATTGACTATCTTTTAACGAACAAGACTTAAATATGTATTAGTATTGTGATTACCTTAAAAGCCAGACAGAAAACTAAGACTTAAACAAAGAACAAAGAGCAATTAATTAAATAACGTCATTATGCCATCATAATGAGCTTTTGACTTTAACTATTGGTTTTTATTTGTTCAATAGTATACAGGGGTTAAAATATAAATATGGTGTTGCGCAGTCACATACTCATACATGGCGTATTCTCCTCCAGGCACTTCGCGCAATGGACCAGCAGCTGCTGACAGTGGATCCTAGTCTAGAGACTTGTTCGACACTAGTTCGGACGGTAGTCTGGAGAACACCCTCCTACTGGACGACTTGGCCGAGGCGGAGAAAGATCAGATATTTAATCGGTAAATGACTATAAAAAAATAAATTTTTAGGTTGGCTTTAAACTCCTAAACCTTCATTAGTAGTTACTATAATTGGAATGCGCTCCAGCAATTCTTTAGCGCCGTATTTGACATCAATCTCCATATCCGCACCTCCGAGAAGGAGTTTGAAGTCGTCTTTTTTTGTCATAGTTATACGTGGCTCCTCCATAAGTGCCACAGTTTTATTCAATAAATTATCAAACCGAAAAGCACTTTGATCACCACGTCGAGTTATTGTAGTAACCTGAAATATTGATTAAAACACATAACAATTTACCAGAAGAGGAGCTGTAATGGGACCAGCTAAGAGAGATTTGCCTGTGTTGGTCAACCATGCAGACAAAGCGTGTTAACTTTATCTCTCCTACAATCTAGAATATCTATGACGTCTTGTAGAAATCTGCCGACGGATATGTCGTTTTAAAGGGGCATCTTTTCCAACCATTGACATCCACTTTCTAAGGTATTCTTTTCCTTCTTTTCGTGCTCTTCTTGATTTTCCAACTTCTGGTGGACCCCAGTAGTAGTATACCTCGGTTTTGAAGTTTCGCTCTTGTGGCGGGTGAACTACTTTATTGAATCCGTGAATTCCGCGCCAGTATTTGATATACAGGTCATCGTAGTTTTCACATATCTGTTCAAGGGTTCGGCCTTCACGGATTGCTTAGGCTAATTTTTTGAGGTCGTTCCGTTGGCCCCGTTTTGTTGGTTCTCCCATTTTCAGGTATTTTTGTCCTGTTTTGAGCAATGTGTTTCATTTTGGAAATCGTCTCCTTTGGTGATTTCAATGTGGATTCTTGGATTATTCAGTGGGCGTTTTATAGGTTCAAATTATTTTGACTTTCTGAGATTCCTAAAATGCAACATGATCTAGTTCAAAGAGTCGGGAAGCGATAGTGCGCACAAATCTTTAATAAAAGGTTTACATGTATCCTAGGAGATGTGGAGTATTTGTTCTTGGGGCAGTTTTCCTTCTTATGGAGCTCGTTTTCCCTGTAGCTCTGCTATGGATAGTTTATATTTCCATCTTGGAATAGCTGCTGTTGATTTATGTACCCCGTTATTAACTTTGAAATCGTTGTAAAAGTCTGGTATTATTATATGACACCAATTTTATTGTTATAAATTTTACAAAAAGCAAAGGGGAGCTGCACATGTTTCGTCAGTCTGTGTTAACGAGCCTTTAAATGGAAATCATTCGTTGCATGTGTTCTATTTTGGTCATGCGTCTCCTCAGATGTCGTGTTTAATACAAAAGCACAGGCATTTCGTCATAAGGTATCCACCCATGGAAATCGTCAATGACGACGTCTTCTTCATTATCGTAGAGATCCCACCATTTTAAGAACGCGCCAGGGTATTTTGTTTGCACTTCCATTAACGATGTGCCGCTCATTATTTCCTCGGCGACATCGTCTGCAGTATAAGTGTATCCTCCTCGTCGCCGTTTCGGTTCAGGGATGGCACCCAGCTCGAAATAGTGCCCCTCTTTTCTGCAGTATTCTCTGTTCCACATGCATTCTCGAGATGTATTCCGTTGCCAAATGCTTCTTTAATTCGTCGGATCCTCCATGGATTCTTAAGATGTACGAATGCTTGAAGGTGTTTCCTTCCTGTCGATGGGCAGGTTTCTTCTCCCACAATCGCGTAAATGAAATTTTCACGTAGTTGTCCGATCTTTTCTTCGTAATTCTCTTCGAAGTTGAACAGTGTGAAGGCGAATCGTCTATACGTCTCTTTGACCCTATAGGTTTAATTAACATTAATGAAATTAATGTTACCGGTAGCTGTAATTACAAAATTCCAATCAGTCTCAGTGAAATGGTAGATATCCCTCCAATCGTTAAACTGTGGTAATTTGTTAGCGTCAAAGTATAAACGTCCGCCGTCACCTTTGATTAAGTTGTCGAGGAGGTTTTTCTTGAGTAGATTAGCTCCTGTTACGAGACCCTCCTCACGGTTGTTTTTGTGTAGAGTCTTAATTAGTTGTGTAAATGCAGCAAAGGCAGCAACCCCCAAAGGCAAGGCACCGAGACTCAAATGAGCCATTATCAAGTTTATTGTAACTCGTTATTTAAATACATTTCACACAAATTTTGCCACGAATGAAAACAAATAATGGGTTTGTAATCGTTTGTGATTGGTTTATATAATTTGTATTCTACAATTCGCCTTTTTATTGGTTCACCCTCTGTGTCAGTTAGGTTGTCCGTTTGAGATTGATTGGATGTTACAAAACAGGGTATTCGCGGAAGCTCCCGAGGACACCGGTTCTTCACTTGAACTAAAAGCTGAGATCCAGCGAATAGTTCCTTGAAATTTTGAACCGTAGTCATGCTGATATGGGGTTCCTCCATTAAAGCGACGTCGTGATCGAGTAGATTTTGCAGATAGAAAGCCGTCGCATCACCATCACGCGATACAGTTCCGTAATTATAGGGCTTGACGATGTTTTTCGTTATCAACGTCTTGCCCGTAGAAGTTGGCCCTCGTAATACCAATGCATTAATGCGAGGATAGACCATTCTGATAATATCATCGACCTCTATAATGAAACCAGTAAAACATTTATCATTATCTTTAAAAATAGCATATAGGTATCTGGCTCCGCTTCTGCTGGAACTTAAGACCCAATATCTAATTGTAACCCGTGTTTATACCCATTTTAAGTCGTATTCTGTAGCGGCGGCCTAGCCGCCCCCCCCCCTTCTCTCCTTCATCTTCGATGAAGAAAAGAAGAAGAAGAAAAAACACCTAAAAGAATTGACAAAGCGTGCGTTAGTTGTTTCTTCAGGCACCAGAGGTGATGATGAAGATTGAAATAAATAGTTTTATGAATAAGCCACCCAAATAGTTTCAAGAAGAAGTGGATGCACTTTAAGAAGAAGAAATTTATTTTCTCAAGTGTGACATGGTACTGATTGTATGGTTGTTGGCATTGTATACCAAGTCTTCCAATTCTATTGTTCTTTCAGATCCAGTTACGCTGAATGGTAGATCCGTAAAAAAGTACACCTTGAGTTCGGTCTCCATCATAATTGATCCGTAAATACTGATCTTGTTTGTACTTTCTGCAAGTGCTCCTACTTCTGGCATAGTAAGTGCCAGCCATGGCTGATCGGTTGTAGGAGGGTGCCAACCGTTGAGTACATCTCCTATAAAGGAAGTTTTTTCACTGTCTATTGGAAAACGATAGAAACGATGCACTTCTATATTCAGGGAACCGTGATCTTCCTTGTAATTGTGGAAATAATAACGCATAGGGGCATTATTAAGTTTACGGTAGTAATTGTACTCGCCCTGCATGCCTAGTAGTTCCACGTCACAGACTTCGTGAAAACGGTCAAAACGAGAATAAACACTGCCAAATTTAACTAATTCTAGCTTCATGTCGCGTTCAGTACGAGCATCTACTTCAATGTCTGTCTGCTGACCTTTGCCAATGTTGGCAATCATACAATAGGGTGAGCTTTCAAAGGTGACATTATCATTGGTAGTGACACCAATATGAGTAGTACGCATAAGAGGCACAAATTTAGAGAGACGTATATTGAAACTATCGAGTAGTAGGTAGGGAAAAGAGCCGTAGCATGGCCAAACATTATTCTTCACAGGCCTATCGTTTCTCCATCCCCATACCATCGGTTCTATGGCAAAGGTATTAATAAGTAGACTCTTTTTTCCTCCTGCATTGCATAGTCCCGGCACAGTAATATGGAAGCGCCGCCTAAAGATGGCAGTGTATATGCCTTGATTAAGTTTAGGCATTGGTTCCAAAGGAAGAATAGTGGTAGCATCACCAGCAGTAACATCTTCAGTACGCGGAATTTTACCATCCCTATGCCCATCCGTACGAGCGACTGCGTCAGAACTCGAAGAAGCCATAGTGACAAATGAAAAAAACATTTATTCGTTTTCAGAATCCTTTACACTTAAATCAAGGTCGACAGACAATTCAGGGAAAACACTACGTGGCACCTTTGGATTGGCCTGTTCAAAGGTCCACCCAAAAAACTGCGAACAATGGCAACAACATAATTTAGTTGGGGGCGCATCTATTGGTCCATCGACTGTAGCAGAGGCTATTTGCATATGGAAATTGAATTGCCAATATCGGGATTCCAAAGCAGCCGCATCTGTCTGGTAAACGACAACCCAGATAGTCATTGGTTGTTGTGACAACGGGTAGACGCTTTAGAAACTGCATAGGCTTATACTTTACCGCTACTTCAAAAGTTTCTCCTCCAAGTAGCTGCTTCATATCATTGACGTTGGCGGAATTAATCTTCGGTTCCTCCAGAATAGCGACGGTTCTATCCAATAAGTTTTCATACGCGAAGTTTGAGTCTTCACTTTTGCGATTAATTGTTCCAGTGATTAAGAATTCTGTCATTAATTTGCAAAGTAGGGATTTGCCTGTATTAGTTGGACCATACAAGACAAGGGCATTAATTTTGTGGTCCTTCCGATCCATTACCTGCTCCAGGCGTTGACGGAATTCATAACTTTCAACACCATTGGCTATAAAAAGGTTATTTAGCCATACACAGACATCCATGGATAGGGTAGGCATGCAGCAATCATGTCGCGCTTTGCCATTGCTAGCGAGATACTCCTCCCTATATAAAATTTCTCTATATGGCTTTTCGCGTTCTTCCTTCAATCGCGCCTGTTGTAAGCTGCTGCGCTTCAGCTGCTCTTTTGATATCATTTCGTTGACCTTGTCCTGTTGGCATTCCAAATTTCCATGCATTTTGGTCTTCTTTTGAACAATAATTTTCATTATCGAAATCATTTCCTCTTGCTATTTCTATATAAATTCTGGGTATTTTAATTTTATCTTTTAATACCCGGAATTTCTTGGGTCTGGACAAATGCCTAAAACAACACATGATATTAGCTCAGAGAGTCGGGAAGCGATAGTAAGCAAAAAAGCAACGGAAAACTTACATATATCCCTGCAAGTGGGGTGTGCCTGTAGTAGGCGCGTTTTCTTTTCCAATAATTGCGTATTGCGCCCATTCCTTTGCAAATTCTCGAAGTTTTATGTATTCTTGGTCGTTGTAGTTGTTTAAAGTAAAAAAGAAGCGTTTAACGTAGGCTTCCATAGGTATGCTTGTTCGAAGTTGGAAGTGAGTATTACCAGCAACTTCGGACATCTGACACTTTCATACTATTGGTTAGCTATTTAACACGTGCTTAAGCCTTATTGGTTAGCTAGGTACGTCATTTTGACGTGATTGTTTCTGATTGGTTAGTTGTTTTGTTTTAGTGTGGTGGATATGAGTCATCCATGTGTAGTCATTTTAGTGCTTTGTTTAGCGGATTATGGTTGTGCCTCGTTGGCGTAGGAATAAATTTAGGCTTCGTAAGTTGCGTAGGAGGAGATATCGTCAAATTCGTCGTAGATATTTTATCCGTAGGCCGTCTAATGGTGGAGCTATTTGTAGAATGCGTTTCTATTATACGAACAAGTTCCAACCGGCTACGAAGGCATTGCGTTATTTCCTGAAATTATCTTTGGGAGATATTCCGGAATCAGCTCATTTTTATAATACCTATACTTATTATCGTCAATACATACGGGCAGTTCGCATATTTCGGAAATTCAATGTTAATTTGACTACTGCTCAACCGGGAACTTATATTATATGTCCTTTGAGGGGAGATGTTGGTTGGGATGCCACCGAGGAAATTGTTGGAGATGAATGGTTAACGAATCCACACGCAAAAACATTTAGATGTACACAACTCGGTCGAATTACTATTAAACCAGCTGTTGTTATTCGTGATCATTTACGCACAACTCCAACTGCAACTACTGTTGATCGTTTGTTATATTCTCCTTGGCTATTCTGTGGATCACATTCTACAAGCAACCTAGCTCCTCATTATGGTCTAATGACTGTTTTCCCTGCTGACTCTGTTAATTGTCAATTTTTAATTATAGCCCGTGTATATGTACATTTTAAGGCGTATTCTGTATAAAGCTTTATTCCATGTATTCTATCTTTGTACATCTACGGGTGAGGGCATCGGGGTTAACATAGGGATGGTGGTACAAATCGGTTATGGGTTTGTTGGAGGTAATCCAGATTCTTTTGGAGTTAAAAATTTCGTAACTCCCTTTAATAGGCACTCAGTAGGGGTACCTATCCATAACCTTGAGCATTTCGTCATACGGGATTGACCCGTAGAAATCATCAATAATGACGTTTGGTTGCTGCTCATATCCGTCCCACCACTTTCCCTTTGGCTTGTAGTATGTAGGTTCTCCGGTTGCGTCTGCTTCTTCCTTAGCTCTTCGTGACTTCCCCACACCTGGAGGACCGTAGTAGTAAAAAACCTCTGTCTTAAAGCCTCGTTCACGAGGCGGCGCAACCGCATTCTTGTACTGCTGCAGACCTCTCCAATATCTGATATATACATCATCAAAATTCAAAACTATATTGGACATACTCTCACCATTTCATATAGCCTCGGCTGCTCTTTTCAAGTCATTTCTTTGTCCCTGTTTGACAGGAACAATATCGTTCATTATCAAAGTCACTCCCCTTTGCCATTTCAATGTGAATTCTGGGAACTCCTAATTTGTCTTTTATAACTCTGAACTTTTTGGGTCTGGACAAATGCCTAAAAAAAACACATGATATTGGCTCAGAGAGTCGGGAAGCGATAGTAAGCAAAAAAGCAACGGAAAACTTACATATACCCCTGCAAGTGAGGGGTTCCAGTTGTAGGTGCAACTTCTTTCGCTATTGTTGCATATTGGGCCCATTGTAGAGCGAAGGACTGTAGTTTGCCATATTCTTGTTCGGTATAATTGTTAAGTGTAAGTGTAAATCGTTTAACGTTGGCTTCCATTGCTGTAGCGTCCGAAGTTGCTAGTGAGTATTACCAGCATGTGTGCCTAAGTTTTATATGAATTCTGGGTATATTAATTTTATCTTTTAATACCCGGAATTTCTTTGGTCTGGACAAATGCCTAAAACAACACATGATATTAGCTCAGAGAGTCGGGAAGCGATAGTAAGCAAAAAAGCAACGGAAAACTTACATATACCCCTGCAAGTGGGGTGTGCCTGTGGTTGGCGCGTTTTCTTTTCCAAAAATTGCGTATTGCACCCATTCCTTTGCAAATTCTTGAAGTTTTATGTATTCTTGGTCGTTGTAGTTGTCGTTGAAGTTGTAGTTGAATGAGGAATTCGTCATACGGGATTGACCCGTAGAAATCATCAATAATGATGTTGGGTTGCTGCTCATACCCATCCCACCATTTGCCTTTCGGTTTGTAGTAGATGGGTTCGCCGGTAGACTCCGCTTCCTCCTTAGCTCGGCGTGACTTTCCCACACCTGGAGGACCGTAGTAGTAAAAGACTTCTGTTTTAAAGCTTCTATCAGGAGTCGGCGCAACCTTTTTCTTGTACTCATGCAGACCTCGCCAATATCTGATATACACATCATCATAATGGATAGCAATATCAGACATACTCTCTCCATTTCTTATCGCCTCTGCTGCTCTCTTGATATCATTTCTTTGTCCCTGTTTCACAGGGACTCCAAACTTCCAAGGACAAACATCTTCTTTAGTACAATATTGTTCATTTTGGAAGTCATCTCCTTTGGCAAGCTCAATATGAATACGAACAATACCCAATTTATCTTTGATGACTCTGAATTTTTTTGCTCGAGACAAATGCCTAAAACAACACATGATATTAGTTCAGAGAGTCGGGAAGCGATATTAAGCAAAAAAGCAACGGAAAACTTACATATACCCCTGCAAGTGAGGGGTTCCAGTCGTAGGGGCAATTTCTTTTGCTATGATAGCGTATTGCGCCCATTGCTTAGCGAAATCTTGCAATTTGGTATATTCTGTATCCGTGTAGTTGTTAAGGGTTAGGCAGAATCGCTTTACGAAGGCTTCCATGTTTCTGTGTTTCGAAGTTAGCTATTCGGCAATATTGTACATACTTTCACCATTCCTGATTGCTTCAGCAGCTCTCTTCAGATCATTTCTCTGGCCATGTTTCACAGGAACACCAAACTTCCAATCAGATTGCTCTGTGGTAAATACAGCAATGAAAAAATATTGTTTATGAACATTCTTACCGATTAAATAATTGGTCTTCCGCTGTCTGGACCAATTCGTCCAGTCTAAAGGTTTCATCCAAACTTTCGGTGTCGGTGGTGTCGAACAAATCTCCAGTTTGGGATCCGCTTTCAGCAAGGCGTCGTCCATTGTCCTTAGCCGTCGTTGAAGAAGTTGCCATCTATGGTACGCGAACCGCGGTCTATCATATTTACACTCATATTGCAGCTTTTATTATTCGTTAAAAGATAGTCAATACCCTTTTTTAGAAAACCATTATACCATCATAATGACGTCAATCGATAATAGCTCTTTGTTCTTTTGTGCTACAGCTATTCATGTCTGGATTTCAAGACCATTGCGTTAGTAATGCGCATTTAAGTCTTGTTCAATGTCGTTCGGGACATTAATCATGCACTGCGAGTCAGGAATACCTGCATAGTCCTACCCAAAACTTTCTACCACATCCTCATCTTCTTCCAGCCTAGAGCTCGTCTGCCTACTCCTTATCCGGTCTGCTTACGCGTGCATGCGTGTGGCGGCGGTGGGGGCGCCGACCAATGGGACGGGGCGTGGGGCGGGAGGGCTCCCACGTGCGATTTCAATGAAACTTACAACGCAACATTCAAAATAGCAGACGAAAAACTTGTACAACTTCTCCACCATCTCATGGAAACAGCCAAACATGGAGTATCTCGATATTAAAGACACTGATTGTATTTTAAAAAGATCTCCTGACCAAAGCACACTTAACAATGCTTTAATATATTTATGCCCCTTATTCCGCCTTTCATTTCTGGGGGTTTGCTGCATGTCTCCTAAAACACGGTCATAATCATGTTCTCACCTCACAAAAAAAATTTCCTAAAATTTTCTTAGTTTCTTGGTGCTCACGGTACTCGCGAAAACCGTGCGCACCCGGCTACGCGCGCGATGGCCGCACGTAATCACGTTCGCGTAGTTCTTCAAACTGGGCGCACTACCAAGACCTAACAACGACAGACTAAGGAGAACAGCATATACAGTAGACGATGTCGCTATGGACATCATGAGCGGCACACCAATGATGGAAGTGCAAACGAAATAACCAGGTGCTTTCCTTAAATTGGGCACAGACATGTAACAATGGATGCAATGTAGAACAAACCCAAAAGTAGAGATTTTAAAACAGAAGTTTACTGCTACTGGGGTGAACCCGGAGTGCAAAAATTCAGAAGGGTCAAAGAAGAGGCCCAAGCAACCGGAGAAAGCATCTACTATAAAGCTAGAGGACCGTGGTCAGACCTCTAAGAAATGAAGAAAACGCCATTATAGACGATTGTTGCGGTTGGATCCCGCATGACGAAATGTTAAAATCTGCAACCCTTATCAATATCAATTACCGGCAAAAGGCAGTTACAAAATATTCAACTCCAAACGCACCCGGATAATGGCAAATAAACCGCTAGAAGAACAATACCAATTCACAGATTTAGACCCAGAAGCTCTCCGCCGCAGAATGGCGCGCATCGAACACATGCACGAACGATTTTTAGATTTAATGCACCGTTGACGAGGAATAAGTCCCGTTATACGGGTCCGATATGTTGCCTTCTCTTGCAAAATAAACGTATATAATTCCTGTTCTGGCGTTTCGCTGTGAGTACTACATTACACAATGGATTTAAATAGTATTCAGAGCTTCCCTTTACAGCTATTGGATGCTAGAAACGTAATATTTACATCATATGATTTATGTGTATCGTCTAACTCTCATTGGTTATTACTAACCAATGAGGATAGCCACAACTTCCAATTGGCTAAATAGAAACAGCTTGCTCGTATTTCATTCATGGGAACAAAGCACGTCCATTTTACACTAGCTACAGATCTGCGCTTCATATGGAGATCGATTTGCAGAGCATTGCTGATGTTGATACGACCCTTCTTGTGGAATCGTCAACGGACGGCGAAAGCAGTTCGAAAATGCAAACACCGCCCACCCAGAAGAAGGCCAAATATATGAAGAACTTGAAAAATTACTTCAGCAGGAAACAGCATCAGTGCAAACTTATATGCAAACGGTTGAATGGGTGCGATTCTAGAATGCGATTACAAAAGAATGCGTCTCTTATTTCGACCGTGTGCATTTCTACCCCAAATTAAACTTCGTTATGTAAAATTAACCTCTAATTACTGACGAAATTCTCCTTCGGAGCCAACAACAACTAGAGCATTACCGTGGAATTTCAAAAATCTTCTAACCCGTTAACGGAAGGAAATGGTTGCCAATATAGCATACGAAAGTATTGGTAATCCGCATTCTATAACTGAAAACGTGCAATAATGATTTGTGCATGTGCGAATTGAAATGGTTCTATAGTTCTTCAAGTGAAATTCCACAACCCTTGGAAAATCGGAGTCTCATGGGACCCTTGGACATTTCGTTTCTCGTACTTGAAGGAAGTACAACCAATATTGCAGATACCTGTACGGCTACTTTCCAGATGGCGGAGGAAAAGAACTGCACCACCTTCTCCACCTTGCAATGGAAGCGACTCAACATGAACTATTCTGATATTAAAAACAGGCGCATTAAACACTTGCGATTCCATGCAGCTTTTTTTATTTTCATTACAATAAAACTGGTGCCATAGAATAATACCAAACTAATGCAGCAACATCATAGTTGATGGATGGGGTAAAGGAATCCAGGGCAGCTATTCCTAAATGAAGGTACAATGTATACATAATAGAAGAACATGGAAATCTAACTCTATGGCCATCATCATTCCAATTGAATGCAGTTTCAGTATCAATTCCCATAAAAGGTTTCCTAATTGCGTTAAATGGAACACCGCGCAAATAAAAGGGCCTTAACTGCGAGTTGACCTTTACGCCAGGCATTTCCAAAACCGATTAATATTAGCATTGTCATAACTAACAGGAAATTTAAATTTTGCGGCCACCAACATTCCAGGAGTAACATTATCTATATCACCAGACGAATTGCACTTAGCCTTAATCCGACATGTAGCGAGGATCACACGGCAATAACAATAACATCCTCTCAAACTCAAATAACGCGGCTTATCGTTTGATCTCCGCCAAACATAGGAATGTGGTTCCATAAGGCTAGGCTGCGTCGACCACGTTATCACATCTATAAATGTCATTGAACGCAAAGTGTCTGATACATAGGTATATATCTCCTATGATAACGCGACCTATATGCTTGCCTACGAAACCTTCGGTGCCTCATTCATCTTCCACGTTTTGCAAGGCGGCTATCACGGCAAGCATAACTAAGCTTATACAGGAGGCTATGGATTCTAGGTCTGCGTCTTGAGCTGAGGGAGGCAAGAAACTTTTAACCAAGCAAATGGAGGAGGCTATTGCCACAGATAGTTCCAACTTGAAATCTATCGACTGGAATAAAGTACAACGTCACTCATATTCGTACTCGCAGTGGCACATTCCAATATCTGATATGTATGCTATTCGACAGGATATTGCAGAAAAAAATTTAGTGCAAGAAAACAATATGAAACATAAAATGGAGTTACCATCAATGAAGACTTTGAAAAGAGGCGGTGATGTTGTGAATGCTGCATTCGATGCGACTTGGAAAAGGGATATGAGAAGGCCAAAAGCAGTGTTCCGAAAGCTTACTGCTGACAAAGCAGTAGAGATGAATGTCCTTATGGGCATGAATTGGTACGAAATGGCCAAAGAGTATATCCATTTCCGAAATGAAGAATTACTGCAACAAGAAAACTTCGAAATTACCTGGAACATATGCAGGTCTTGAAACATAAATGCAACAACCCGAAGGAGAAACAAGCGTTATCAAGCGGAACGCAATGGTTGGAGAAAATGCTTCTTTATAATAATATATCGGTTACGCGGTTCTTGCACGCCACCATAGATATCATGGAGTGCCGACGTGACAAAGCAGATGCGCTGTGTCTGTACGGCATGACTAATACGGGAAAGACCCTATCGGCTGGTTTAATTACAACACCACTCAGAGTGAGTATCTATTTATTTCCAATGGCATTACGGATTGCAACAATCACGCGTAGGGGAGATCAAAGTGCCTTTCAATTCGACAATCTTTTACATAAAACAGTGACACGCGTTACGATGACCACCAAAGACGATTTCAAATTACTACTGAGTAGCAACGACATTGAAGTTGATGCCAAATATGGTGCCAAAGCGTGACTTGAAAGAATATCGACAATGGTCACAACTAATGAGGATCTGGGAGCACGACTGGCAAGCGCCGATAGAGAAGCATTACGGACCAGAATCGTGCAATACAATTTCACTTATCAAATATTGTCGTATCTTGTTATAGGTAGCATAGAAAAACCCTTAAATCATTTATGTACTTGTCAGTTATTAGAATCATTTAAAAGTTTGGATTTGCTTAAATAAATATGCCATATTAGTTGGAATGCTATTGCTCTTTATTATATTACAAAATGGGCGACGATGATAAAGCCGAACCCGTGCCAGAAGACAAGGTCTTAGCACGGAAAACGAGGGACGTAAAAGCTGTAGGAGGAATGGAAAATAAAACTACAGCAACGTCTACGCCTTCGATTTTATTTGGGAAATTATTAACGCTTGGCAATACAGGCCACGCTGCAACTTCTCAATACAATACCGGGTTCGTTTTAAGAAAATGCACAAGAAAATCGTGTCCCTGCTTTTGTACTAAGCACCACTTTTTAGAACCATTTATTCAAAAACATAATTTTAAAGCGAATGAAATTATGTTTAACCGCAAATGGAATTCCTCCTATCCTCTTATTTCATTTGGAAAAGCATGAATGAAGATAAGTCGACTTTTACCATCTACGACACAGGCAGCAGGAGGGCTAATTTCTGTCGATGAAGTCCAAATAGGTAATTCACATTATATGCCAGTTGGAATTAGTAGAGACGGTTTTCCGGAAGGATTACGTCCTACAACTGGACTTGACGCTCTTAAGACAATGCAATGCCGTGGTGGATATGAAGGTAATGGATATGCCAATTGCCAAGACCATGGGACGGAGAGGAGAATATCATCACGAAATTAACATTCTAAATCCACGAATTCGATACTTCTATAAAACACCTACGTTTGATGCAGATTCATTTCATATCTTACCTCGAGATTTCGGATCAGTATCATGCATGGGAGATAAAAGCGGAGCCTTTCAACTACCAAGACCAGATAATCAAATGGTTATTCTCCAAATGCCTTTCCAAAAAAGCTTTGCAACAAATACTGCACTTGTATTTCTCTACGGGAATGTAATCGTGGATACGGAATTCGAAGCGATTCCCCATCCCGTGCCCGAGCATGCATTTACTGCAAAACACAAGGACTATATAACCTATAACAGTATTCCATTGGGAACTTACGAGAACACTATTGGTGGAAAAGCCTATGAAACTGTATAATTCGAGGCTTTCATTAAATATAATTTGCTGCTGTGCTTTCTGTTTTTGAAGACGGACGCCTGGAATTGATATACGAGGAAGTGAATAGGTTCTGCACATGATCGTCATGGATGACGTATGTACAGGATGATTTCTTTCTTAATTGTTGTCACTTTGCAACTGTTGCTGCGTAGTAGTGAACTCCGGAAGAATCAACTTCTGGAATTCTTTCCTGGGGAAACGCAGCACTTGGAAGATTATGTTGTGTAGTCAGGCTAAAAGAATTTTAGTAAAATTACAATTTTACCCAGAAGGTGTCTCAAGTTCCGATCCTTGGGCCACGTCTGCCAATCAGATGGTGCTTTCCAATTCCTCTATGCTGATGTTACGGGACAAGTCTTCAAAATCGGATTTGCATTCAGTAGAGCTTGCTCCATCGCTAAACAAGTCTTCCTGTGAGTGTGCCATACATGAAGAAGTATTCCAGCTGTAGATCTATTTATACATTTTATTTGCACCGAGTTTATTGGTTAAAATTTAACCAATGAAATAGTGGTAGACAATATTAAGCTGCTTTGTTCAGTAAAAATGATTGATGGTCTATGTTGCTTTGTATTTTGGTACCTGGAGCTAATAACCCGTCTGCTTTTCAAGGCCATTGCTCAAATAATGCATGTTCAAGGTCGCATGCAGACATTAATTATCGGGATCCCCCTTTTGTCACTAGTCATTGCAGATATTCAGCTTCCACCGCGAAGCTCTTTCCCACCTCCTACTCCTTCTTCCAGTTCGGAGGCCCTCTGAGTCATTCCAATCCGGTTGGCTTGCGCGCGTTTGTGCGTAGAGGTAGGAGGGGGCGGAGACTCCGCACACTGGACTCCGCGTGGGAGTCTTCCCGCCCCTCGCTACGTCCAGTACGCTGAGTCTCCCCCTTCCTCCCCTCCCACCTTCGCACACAAGCGCACGTAAGCCAACCAGTTCGGAATGACTCCGAGGGCCTCCAAACTGGAAGAAGGAGTAGGAAGTGGGCGAGAGTTTACGGTGGAAGAATTTATTAGGACAACCTTCTAAATTCGCGTACAAATTTCATATTTTGATATTCAGAGTCAATTGTTTCATATTTGCGTGATTCCATTTGCCATCTGCGAATGGCTTCCATTGGTGGCTTATAGTCTGCTGAATTTGGATCCATTGGTAACTGCTTCTGCTACTTTCGTGAGGTAGTCAACCATAACTAGGAGACATCGGGTTCTCCTTTTGTTTAGTGGTAGAGGACCAATAAGGTCTATACCCACTCCTTCGCCCAAAACTCCTGTAGGCGTAGGCTGCAGGGGTGCGACTACTGTGGAATGTGGGTTCTTAAAACTGCTGCAAGTAATGCAGGCTTGGCAGAAGTCATACACGTCTAAGGAGAGAGAGGGTCGCCAGTATCATTTGGTCGAGGCCTCCACCATCTTTTCATCTCCCACATGGCCCAATTGTTCGTGCAACTCTTGAAGGACTATTCGCATCAGGGAACCTGAAACGACCAGACGCTTAGGAGACGTGACGCCTTCTTGGTACCACAAGACCTCATCTTCCAGGGAGAGTTTGGACCATTGCTGTCATGTCTGCTTGGCTGCCATGCTGGATGATTTCATCTCTTTTGCCGTGGGCTTGGATGAGGATGCCAGATACCTGTCGTACACCAGAGACGTGTAGAGATTTGTACTTTGTGTGCTTCTCCACTGGCGTTTAGTCGGCTCGCATAAAAATAGGGTTCCCACTACACCGCTATGCCTTTGCGCTGAGAGAGGTCTGCGGGGATGTGCATCCACGTTACTATGCGAGTTCCCTTTTGTGTACTGCACAGTAAAGTCATATTGTTGCAGTTCCTCGTACCAGCGTGCAACAGAATGGTTGATCGCCTTCATTGTTTTCAACCATGTCAGCGCCTGATGGTCTGTTCCCACCATGAACTGTCTCGCTATCAGGTAGCGCTTGAAGTGTCGCACCATTGTGTAGATTGCGAAAAGTTCACGTTCTGTTGCACTCTTCTGTCTCACTTTTCTTGTTTATTCTGGCAGTAGCGTAGGCGTTGATGTGTTCTCTGCCATCTTTTTCTCTTTGCAAAAGTACACCACCCACGGCCACTTCACTGGCGTCCGTGTCTGGTACAAAGGGTGGTGCGTCGGTCTCAAAGTTCGGTGAAGCCAGAATCGGAGCGAAGCAGAGCGTTTGCTTTAGTTATGTGAATGCTTCGTCCTGTTCGTTCTCTTAACTGAAATTCTTTTTGCCTACTTCTCGGTTAGATTGTGTAGGAAACTGGTGATCTTGGCAAAGCCTTGAACGAAACGTCTGTAGTAGTTTGTCATACGGAGGAAGCTGCAGACTTCCGTCTGATTGGTTGGTGTTGGCCAAGCTCTCATTTGTTTTGTACCATCTTTAGTGACCGCTATCCCATCTGACGAGAAGGGTAACTGAACTACGAAGAAAGTGGTGCTTCATTGGGTTCAAGGTCAAAGCTGCATCCTGCAGACTGTTTAGTACTAGTTTAGGATTGACGTTATGTTCGCGAATGTCTCTACCGAAAAAATGGCGTCATCGAGGTAGATTATGCAATGTTTCGGAAAAAGCTTAATCGGTGCTGTCTGCACAAGGCGCTGGAAAGTGGCTGCGGCGCTGCAAAGTTCAAACGGCATTGTCTGCAATTCATAAACCCCCTTGGGCACTATGAAAGCCGTCTGCTATTCATCTTTTTCCGCTACTTCTACTTGCCAGCATCCGGATTGTAAGCCGAGTGCAGAGAACCACTTTGATCCATGCAGAGAATCCAAAGAGTCGTCAATATGAAGTAAGGGAAGCCCGTCTCTCTTAGGCACGGCATTTGGCTTTCTGTAATCGATACACAGCTATATGCTACCGTTGCATTTCTTTACCAGTGCGATTGAGGAGGCCCATGGTGACTTGGATGGTTTTGAGACTTCATCCTTGATAATCTCTTCCACTAGATGGTTCACTTCGTCTAGGAGGAACAGCGGTATGCATCAGGGTGTTTGCTAGTTAGGCCCAACCTCGCCGGTGTCGATAGTATGCTTAAGGATATTTATTTGTCCGAGTTTTGCTCCTTGGCATGAGAATAAGTTCGGGTACTAGCTAAGCAATGAGCGCTGCTCCTTTCTCTTGCTATCGGTGGTCTCTGTCAACCGGGAGCAATGCTGATCTAAGTTGTTGATGAGAACGCCCGCAGCCTAGAAAAGAACACTACAGATTTCGTCTGCGCCCTTTTTTAGAGGAGATTTGGCTGGGATTATTTCCATGTGAAGCTTTGCCGCAAATGTGCCTTCTGCGAAATTCATGACCGCCTTGGTGTTACGAAGGAAGTTAATGCTTACGTATCGCACCCCAAACTAACTTAGGGCACATAATAAATTAGACTGTGTAGGTTTCTTTCCCAGTGAGACTTTTAACGACGTCTCTTGCTTTACCTTCATCGTTTTCCCCTCTGTTGAGAGAAGAATCGCAGAGGGAAGACCAGTGCGAAACTTGGTGCGGAGATATTGGAACGCTTGAGAATTCACTAATGACTTGGCTGTGCCCGATTCAAGAAGAAAAGTGCAGGGGTGGTCTCTCTAGCTTGTCAGAGACTTGCACAAAGTGGAGGAAACCATGCGAGTGTAGGCAGGATAAGGAATAGTATGACTCACCTGCTTTTGAGGCGGGCAGTGATGGAGTCCAACGTGGACGTGTAGGATTCGGTCTGCGGTTGGCCATATAAAACGGCGATGCGAGAAGGAGTTTCTGACGCTTCCTGGTCACTGCCTCGATCAATTGGCTAAGATCGGTGGTCTTCACGGCGTGAATTTTCGCTGCGATGGTCTGTGGTCGGAGTCCGGCTTTAAATCTAACGGTCACCCAACTCTTCACCTTGTTAGCTGGACAGTCTCTGAATGCCCGTTCGGCTAAAATTTGCAAGCGCTCAGCGTACTTTGCACCGTTTTTGCCTGGTTTTTGACCGCAGTGAAGGAAATCCCTAGCCATCGACTCCTCTCGCTGGTCGATCAAAGAGTTGAGCCAGTATCCCACAGAACTGGTGAAGATCGGAGTCAGGTGAGGCTCCGGCATTAATTGCTGCTGAGAAAAGCTCTTGCAGAAGAGCGTGGAGGATCAGTGGGATTCTCTGCTGCTGTGGGTACAATGGATGTTGAATCTCAGGGAATTAATCTAATCTTTAAAATGCATTTCTTCTTTGAAATGGGGAAGGCCCGCCAACGCTGTCACTAGTGTAGAGGGTTCCTCCTCCTCCTCCCTCTTACCACCCTTGTCATTAGAAGTTCTAGCACGCTTCGACGTCTTTATTGCGGGTAAGAGAGAGGGTACAGGGAGATCTTGTAGGGGAGTTAAGGACGGGGCTAATGAGTGCTCCTGGGAGTCACCAAGCCGTTCCGCAACCGAGACCATACTGTCGTTCAGTCTCTGGCCTACAAAGCACATTTAAAAAACATAAGTATTACACTAGACATAAAAGCGCATTAAAATAACATTGTAAGAGTCATAAACTAATAAAATGTGCAATTTAATTAACAATGAAGCCTATTACAACGTACCTTTGTTGATGATTTAGTGCAGCTTTGATTTATTTAAGTAGTTTTGATGACTTTATTAAAGGAACTCAAATAGCTCTATCAACTCGAGCAAGTGACTGGCTCAGCATCTGCAACGCCATCAGACTTTTAACGATCTTCAAAAGGAAAATCAGAAAAGGAAAATGTAAGGTTATAAATGTTACCTGTGACAAATGGAGGATACTGCGGACGGTTCTTCCGCCTTTGATATGGGGAGGCAGGCTGCTCCTAGACATTTAATTATGAACAGACGGAAAATATGGTGTAACTAGTTCGAAGTGTACAAACCAAAGCGCGATTTCAAGATAATATGAGATATGCTCAAAACCCAAAAAGTATGGAATTATTTATGCATGTGTGAATCTGAACAAGGATTACATCTAAAACACTATCGTGGAAAGATACCGCACATAACGACGCAATAACAAAGCCCATAGATAGGGTTAGTGGTCAACCGAGAGGCTTAGTAACGCACTGGTAAGCACTGAGCATGATTCTAAAATATTGCAGAGGGCAAATGACGTTATAGTGGACCATTACTGAACAGACTTCCACTCTTCCTTTCGATATCTAACAGGGACAATGGATGTATGAAATATAAGAAAGTCTGAACAATATTCGCCTTGGTAAGTTGAGTATCGTGCGTATTGGTTGTGCGACACTTAAATTAATTTCGTAAATTAGAATGGCTAGGTATCCCAACACGCAATATGGTTGAATTTCTAGTTCCAATTTCATCTCACAGTCGTTACATGTGTGGTGAAGTTTAAAAACTATTTGAGGATGAAGAGAGCTAGGATTGAAGCCTCGTGTGGCTTAAATTGCGTGCATGCCTATACTTGAGGTTGTTGTGGTACTTGTGTGCATTTAGAAGGCTAAGGTTAGACCGTGCTGCTTGTGAAGCACGGAGTCTTTAACTGTTGGCACATCTGATGAGGGGTGTTGAAAACTGCTGCCAAACCAGATGACTGTAAACTACAGCATAAGATGAGAAGAAGGAGGAGGCATGCCCTCATTCAGCAGAAATCGGTATCCGCGTGGTTGTCCTGGTAGCCGACGACGACGCATTGGACAGTGTCTGGTCTTCGGAAGTGAAAGTGGAGCCTAGACGTCCATTTGGGTAAAGACCTGTGGGAAGGAGGATGGAGGTGATGTGCCTGGTAAGTTGCCACTGACGGTACAGAGCTTGCTAATTGAGAAACGTGGTTCGTGGAAGAATTTGCGAAATCCCTTTGAAGTCATTCTTGTGGGCGTAGCGTGGTATTTCCTTCCTTCTTCTTCACAATGCATGCGGCAGTGTTACTTTCTCACTGCACTGCGCCAGCAAGCGCCCATTCCCTTTCTGCCTTGGTGGAGAAGCAATGCTTCCTATTGAGGCTTATTTAGTCCTCCCCTACGTCCAAGATGAATAGGCTGATAATGTATGCATGCATGCATGCCTATTCAAACTACTATCGGCACAATTTCTGCTACAGGAAGGTGAGACATTAATTGCCGAACAGCGTGTGGTTCAAACAACCCAGTTCTAACAGTAGTAACTAGTGATGTACAGGTCTCAGTGGTGTTTCGCTAAAAAGGGTTCAGGAGAAGGAGGAGGAGGAGGGCGATTACTGTCGCGACTCCATTATCCCATGCGATGTCTACCTGCTGACAGCCTCTTCTGCTAAAATGCTGTAGAGGTGGAATGTTATTGCTACTGAAGTGATGCTCAGTAGGTGTGTCACGTCGAGGTGGATATTTGATGAGACTTTGGCCAGCGTAAGGGAGATGCAAACAGACGGAGACCGCAGAAGGAGAACAAGGTGGAGAGGAAGGAGTAAAGAGGCATCCATCTGCATCCATTTTGTTAATAAAAGCACTCTGTCATATAATGAACAAGATGATGGTGTTGTTTCATAGGAAGACGTAGTAAAAACGCGGTCATTGAAGTCGTGAGCAAGTCCCTAGAAGTAATCAGGAAGAATGAGAGACAGAAAGCACCATTTTGCTTACCGCTGCCAAACCTACTTTCCCATTTTTACAACTAATCTTGGGCGATGCAGAGACAGAAGGTGGTAAGGAGGGAGAATCCACCTGTCCGACGATGAATACGCTGCACACTGACCCACCCACCCACGGAAAGATCCTTACCAGCAGTGCGACCGTTTGCACTAATCAATCAAACTACACACCAATGCACTTATTTCAACGCCTTTTCGATTTCTTGTAGCTGATGTGTCGAATCTGACCCAACTTAACAAAATGGACGTTGCTATTGCGCAAGAACCTGTCACACGCTTCTATGATACTTACTTTAGTCTATTTTTTAGCAATAGCAACTAAAAGCCTTAGAAGGTGAAGAAAATTCACTCAGAGGAGTCGATGAAGCCATGGATGGAGCTTAGCCATTAATAATTATGTCATTTGTTGTCCGAATCTTTTGCCTCTTCCTCACTCGACAAGTTGTATGGACAGCAAATCGTTTTGCAACAGCAGTCCACGAATAAATTACCAAAGCTCATGGCCCGTACCATAATAATATTTAATTGCAACATGCATTTAAACGGAACAGGCGCAGTAAGGAAGTAACTGAGAGCATTAGTAAATTAAAAGTATACTCGTTGTTAATTTTAAATAAAGAGTTGCCTCACTAACGGGGATGCTGTATGGTCTGGAGTTTCGCACCGATTATGGTATACATGCTTGTTAACTACTGTTGATACAGACATCATGTTGCTCCCTCTTATATCTGGTCCTGTTGCGCGTTTCCTATTTGCGAATTACTACTTTTAAATTCATAAGAAACGTGTGATTTTAATGTAACTAAAATTGCATTCGTCCACTATATCATTTCGCAGGTACAGATCCATGTAAAGGGGTGCTTAGTATGCAATAGAGCATTGTCAAGCAATGAATAATGTAGGTTATACCTGTAGCGGAGCAGGCAGGATCCAGGTTTAGGTTTGAAGAAGAGTTGATTTTCGAGAGGAATGGGCAAAAGCGCTGTTGTCGAATTTGGAATAAAAACAGAAATATGACGAGATAAGAAAATAATATTGCTAAATATAGCTAAACATGCATGATGAGTAATAAATTTTATTCAAATAAGGCTCGTGGAATTTAATAATTTGTTGCTGCATGTTAATTGTAATACGTCACGTATCGTTGGAGACCAAAAATAAATACATATGATATTTATAACTGTCAAGACAGGTACCAACTGCCGATTGCATATCTTGTTAAGCAGAGCATCCTTTAAATTTACTAAGTCGCTCATTGCTTTGAAGGTCATCAGCGGCAACTGCTTTCCACCTCGTTGCTGCACTACCATGCCATCATTTTGGCAGAAGTTGGCCGTTTTTTAAGACTTATCACACTTGCCGACAAATCCTTGGTAAAATAAAATTTATGGTTTTGCGGGACATAAAACTTTACCAGAATGTATCGCGCCTGACTGGAGTCCGACTTGCTGATTATGAGTCCTTTACCAAATGATTTAAAATCAGGATTCTGCCCTCTACACTACTTCACACAGCTCAGGCAGAAATAAATTGCATTTTAATGATTTTTTTCACCATGTCCTTAACGCGTAAACCAAAAATTGCCATTTAGTAGACAATTGAACGTCACTGTTTAGTCCCAAGATTTTAATTATTAATGCGCAATAAATTTGCTGCATACGAATCGCTAGAGTATCCATATCAGTAAACTGCATGTGAAGTATAAGTCACTGTAACTTGGTTAACAGCTCCAGGGCTATAGTTAGAAGCCCTCAAGGTAGGGCGAGAAAAAGAGATGATTGCGGAAGAGCTCCTCGCCGCGTTACACCACCATCGGAAGGCTCAGAATGGTATTAGACTTTGACTGGCAGCCGAGATCAATGTGTGCATGGGGCATCACATAAGTAAAATATTGACAACTTAACACAAACGCACTACACTCCAAGAACTTATAATTTTGGTCCCAAAGTGATTTAAGCAATGCTTTGACTGTCAAATTCCTACGATACTAGAAAAACGAAGGTCCTCCTAAAAACTTTGGCATTTTTTGCCATTCAGTTGCACCGAATGTGCATTAAATGGCAAATCAGAGAGCGTGAATATTACACCACACCACATTTTGTTCATTCCAAACTGTGACTAATTGAGACTAGGCATCAACTGTTGGTTTACTTGCCTTCAAATTGCAAAAAGTAAGGTTTGGCTGATGATAAGAGCGCCTGGATTGACACAGATAGTTGATGATGCACACGTTTGACCAAAATAAATCAAAATTGATTGTTATATGCGGTTTATTCTGTAAATCCTTCTAACAGGGTTTTAAAGTAACACAATTTCTCACTCTTTTAATCCAACATCGGCCAGAACTGAAACGCAGCATTCTGCTTCCTTTTGTATTTGCTTGCGGCAGTTCTACTTTAAAAATCTGGTAGTTTTGGCGTGTTTAGTATTTAGGGAGCCAGTCTTGGCAAAGAAAGTTGAGATAGCACAAATATGTACAATTTTGATCCAGAATGGATTAATATTACGACTTAGTGGTAGGTCTCCCTCTGCAATTGCTTGTAGCAGTTCTCATTTTACAGTTCGCAGTGTAGGTGTGGTCAAAGCGTAATGAGCATATTTCGGCAACGAACTCGAGAATCGCAAGGATGCAGAGCTTTGTTTGTTTTGCCTACTTTGCCGCAAAATTGTTCAAAATTTGGAATCAGCAGCTCATTTCTTTCTAAAAGGGATTTCAGCCATTCTCGTTTTAAAATCGGACAATGTAGGTGTGGCCGATGTGCAGGGTATCTAGTGTGACAAGGAAAGCTGGGACACTACGGGTCTAGAGATGCGCTGCATTCTCTCGGGTTTGATCCAGAGTTACTCAGAATTGGGATCCAGCAGCTTACTTTCTATCGTGAATTCTCGTAGCATTTCTCGTTATAAAATCTGGCAATGTAGGTGTAACTAAAATGTAAATTGTTTATATTGGCAAGAAGAGCTGAGAGAGTACGATAACAGAGAAAACTAGAAAAATAGGAGAAGGTTAGAGTACTCAGAGCCAAGATTAGGTGGTTTAGATTTGATCAGCGACGATGCGGATGTGTGAGAACATAAGACAAAGAATGTAAAGTCGGTTAGGGTAAGTCGGAGAATGCATTATTTCAAAAGAAACATGTTGCTCTACGAAGTAGGAACATGTTTCATGTTTCTTAAGCACTTGGCCTTTCTTTTTATTAGTGGCATTATGCAGCTAATTTGCTTTTTCGACACCTGCTCTTGCTTCCTTCTTCTTATCCACGACCCATCCGTGTGCCACTCTCATCCCTCTCTCTAATTTGCGTGCGTAATGTCAATATATCACATCTGGCATCCTGTACAAATCACGTAAAGAGAAACAATTGTGATTGGCCTCGTCTAGTGTTTTATTAAAAAAAGGTCAAATTTTACCATCGAGTTAATTCGTTTATATTTTACTCAGTCTCATGGCTAGATGAGCGGGCAAGTGATCAATGTGAGAAAGGACGGGAGCAAGTGAGACAGAAATTAAGAACACTGCCCCATATCCACGATGTCTTACCTCTCCATTGCAGTCTGTCTCTTTCAGCTGAAGACTCCAGTTGCCTCACTCCCACCGAAGAAGCGCATGGACCACTATTGCATTCGTGATTCAAAATAGCGATTCGTCTAGGCATTGAATTAGGCTACGCATCAGAAAAGCTCCTTCGTCAACTCAATAGCAATCCTCAGAGGCGAATCGCCAATCTCATAATTCAATTTTCTACCCTGCAATTCGCTTACTGCGCTGTACTTACTCATCATGTCCTGACCGTGCCCTAAATGCCCAAACAAAGAGCAGCATCAGGAGACCTGTCCATGTAAAACAACTTGCCTAATATTCATGTCCCACTGCGAAAGCACTGTTATATGGTCTACGCTTGACTGGATCTGACTAATTTGGACTGGAACAGAATAGACAGGATTAGCAACCTAGGCCAGATTATGACAGGCTTGGATAAGGCTTCTTATATGTTACCATTAAAGCCAACACCAATACTAATTTGGCCCTCTTGTCTACGCCTCCTTTCTAATGTACACTCCAACGATTCTTTAGTAAGTGCCTCCTTTGTCTCCCACCACGCTCCACGTGTTCACACATATCGCGTCTTGAACTATGTCACACTTTGTGATCCTCGCATACAACTCCTTCGAAAAAGAGAAGTGAGCACTCCCTACATTTCAGCTTCCTACCATTTTTCAATTTCAGTGCCACACGAACGCCTCGCTTCTCTGCCTCCTTTAAGCTTCTGTCACCTTTTCCTCCTACCACATCGTCTGCTAGCACCCTCTTTGTAGATTCCAATTCATCTCCCTGCTAGTCTTAATCTCGAGCGCGTGTCGATCCTCGTTATTCAAAATGTAAAAAATAAAAAAGAGGCAATTTGATGGGCTTGTTACTGTTGGCATATCCACAGATTATAAAAGATGCTTTGATAATTGAATGAAGAGTTGAATGAGGAATCCACTTTTAGAGCAGAATTTATACTTCAAAATTATCCGTATCTTGCTTACAGTTAGGAACATTGTCTTCCTACCATCCTCTGCTCTTCTTCCCCTGTCTCCCTCACCCTCCGTACGTCGCCTGTTCCAGTGGTTTTGATATGTAAGTGGAAGTGCGCCAGGTGCGACTAATGAGTTTACCCAAACACAATAAAATGCAACCAAAGCATAAGCTGGAAGTCTATGTCGCCTTGCTCGAAACAACTCAAGCATTCCTGCTCTGCTCATCTCGGCCCACACCTTTTGCCAGATTCAGACCGAGTCCTAAACTAGTCGGTGTTCATTCTGGCGCACGTTTACTCCCACAGCACAACTTGCTTCAAATGCATGCACTTAATTGACCCAAGAGAAAATGCCTTACTTCTCGATCAACCACTTTCCAATCGTCAAGGAACTGGCATAATTCGGTTGTGTATGGCATTAGGGATAGCTTAATGAACTGAGATCCTCGGCGCTTTTCCCGATCTCGTTGTCACGAGAGTTCCGGGAGGAGGGCAGAGGGGCGAAAGGAATCGAGCTTAACATCGATTATCGCGCACTCTAAAGTACCATCGGCCTTGAATTCTTATCGTTCGATGTGTGTTAGATTCTATGCCAATTATGTGGGTTTGTTTTATTTTTGTTATGGGTTATTTTTGATCGCAGCCAATCCTCTCACTCTTTGAGGTCATGTGACACATGGAGGGGCACGCGTTGTGCTCTACGTCCACCACGTGATGCAGATACATCCACCTTTTGTAGGTACGTCATCATGTATATCAGCATCAAGCCTGACACTGGATCAACCGGTCAGGTGGGTCAGCACATGCAATGTTGCCAGTTTTGCGTACCACTTTTCACTGAGCCAGAAGTGTTGTATTTGTTGCTGTGATTCACATGACACTGATCTATGTGCCATGAAGTTGGAAGTGTCCGATTCTGCGTGTTACAGGATGGCAGTGCCGTTGACAGACCTGATTTCGAACGTCGATTTTGTAGGGGTCTTAGAATGGGTAGTTTGATGACTGGCTGTGAACATCATCATCATTGCTCAGGCCTCTAATTTCGTGATAAATGTTTGCTCAGAGCTGTAGACGACATTTCAGGCTTAAGTCGTGAATGCTGCTATGTTGACATGAAATCAAGTCGTACGACGATTGGTTGTCTTTTCTCTATGGGTCAGACACGTGATATGACCTCGTCAAGAGAAGTTGGTTCGACAAGGTTAAGGTCGTCGAATCTTATTGGTGTGACCCATAAAAAGAGATTTTATTGGCCCCCATAATTTATAAATACGATAGGTAATTTAGTCAAAAGAACGACATAGAACTGTGTGGTTACAACTTCATCATGTCCAATGTTACAGTGAAAAGCTTATGGACCTCCTCAATCCTGAACATCCCCAACATCTGGCAATGCTGCATGCCAACGGTATTGTATATCAAATTGTTTTATTAGTATGTGCCTCATTTTACATGCGTTGGGCCCCAAGATTTTATACTTCTATCATCATTTACCGCCTATCAGTCTTCATGAATTGTGGTTGGACTCATTTGTTGTCCCTTGCAGCTGCCATTTTCTGCAGCCACATTAACATACCTGATGCGATCACCGTAGAAAAAGCCCTACACTATTCCTTCCCACTCATTCCTTTTTCTTATTCGCACACCAGTCCGGATCGGCAGTGGATAACTTTTGTACAATGCTTCTCATCAGTGACATTGCTATTTCCAAGCATCATGAAGCCGTCCAACGACCACGCATCCACACCCAGTCGAGCCAGCCCGCAGTGTTGGTGTCAACCAGGACCCAATCGCGTACTCAAAATAACACACGCGATGTGAATAATCCATTGACCCAAATAAGTGTGGACGTAACAATTAGTTACATGCAATTGGTTTGTCTTCTCGGGTGCACCTAATGCAAAACGCCCAGTTGTACTAGAGGGAGGGATAAACTCGTGTTTGCGAAAACTCGCCTTATTGGCTTCGTCACCGACCGCACAAAATCAAGTGAAACAAAAAAACACTTTCTGCATTAAACGAGGCGCAAGAGACGGTCTCCGCTCAACCTAAACATCTAACATTTTTAAGATCCAATCCTCTTCTTTTGTATTCCCCAAAGAACAACGACGAGGACAAGCAAAAGAAGCTAAATTTTTAGCTACCAAGACGGCTGACAAATCATATGGCTGCTTTAGATGATTCGGATTGGTTAGAGGTACTGTCTGCATTTCCTTCACGCAGTACTCAATCGCATCGTACTCCAAAGCCTGCAATTCAGCGGACATCCTGCATCGACACGCCTTTATCCTCAAAGTGATGTGGATGTTTAGGTCAACTTCAATCGACCACTACGTCATCGATCTTCCCATCGCCGAACCCACTCTCATTTGACACCTCATGCAAGTTACATCAGCAGCTGCCACAACCACAGGAGCAGCATCCGTTACTACCACCATGTACGTATCAACAACTCCCGGCAAGCCTCCACTCATTTCCAAATTGCTCTTTTATCCAGCAAATTGTTGCTACGGCATCTATGCCTGATTCGGGAAACTTCTCTGCACCGCCAACGGCGGAACAATCTCAGGTACGCTAGACATTATCTGAGACACAAAGTCAAGCCAGACGCATGGTTCTCTTTACCCTGTACCAAATTGGCGAGATGATGGAATGCTTCAGCAAGAAAACTACCTCAATACGCATGAACGCAAAGAACTGGCGCGTTGCATCAACTTGACGGCGACTCAGGTTGGTGAAGCATCAAGACGTTAAATTAAATGCTTACTGGACAGCTACTATTGTGCAGTGCTTGACTGTCTACGACTGAGCAATTAAACTTTGTCATAATTTTGACTTTTCTGTTAGGTCAAGATATGCATTCGGATTCGGCGCTACATAACAAAGAAGGTCGGTGAGAAAACGTTTGGCAATGAGACGCCTGCAACACAGCTTGGTGCTGGACCAGATTAACAGCAGGCTAGTGAAGAGGAGGACATGGAGAAATTGGTAGAACTGATAAAGCGGGTTATTGGCTTCCTCCATGAAGAGTCTGCAGACTGACTTTGGCTGACTTTCATTTTGTGGCTGTGATGTTAGTGTTTTGCTCTTCCAACTGCTTTGTGGTCTTCATAGCATGTACTGATCCTCAAAAATTAATGAATAAACTGATGTCTTTTAAGGATATTCTTGCGAAGAGCTGTGTGTAGAGTTGGAAGTCACCAGAATAAATTGTCTTCGAGTTGCATAAACGATGACAACGCTTGGCCTATCGAAGCGGACGGCGGTAATGTCTATTAGGGTTAGGCCCATGTTTCATGTCACTTTCAAGGCTTGATCAGTAACTTTCAACCCACACCTCATATGTGCTAAATCACCTTTTCCAAATTTTGACACGAAGCGGCTCGATGCTGCTTCGATTGACCTGTCTCCTACCCATGACAACCATGAATTTTTGCCAGCAAAACTGAGTCCTAGCAAACGAAGCTGATTGAGACAGGGAGAAGACCGAGAAAAGTAATGAGGTTCTGATGGGACAACAAGCGCCACAGTCCTTCTTTAGTTCGTGTTTGTCTTTTTGGAAAAGTAGATAGAACCTGAACACAGAGTATAGGACATGTTTTAAATGTCCTCACTAACTAATTCCTCTCCGGACTGATCCATCAATAGACTTTAGAAGCTAGGACATGAAACGCTAAATCACCTTCCTCGCATTCGGATACGGATCTCATTGCCAACACGCAGCCTAATGCTGCTTTGATTGGTCTCACTCCTACCCAAAGCATCAATTAATTAGTGCCAACCGAGAGGGGTCCTACTAAACGAAGTTGTAAAAAAGAGGGATTGAGACATCTAAAAGGTTCTATCGATAGAAGAAACACCACAGTCCTTTCTTTCATAATGCCTACCCATTGGAAAGGTTGACCTAACCCATACTCTGTTCAGGGAACACATTTTTCATGCCCGCAACACTTACTTCTCTTCTTAGCTGATCCAGCACCGGGTTTCAGAATTTTCAGCATAGGTTCTTACATATTTGAGTACGTGAGGTCGTAAATGTCGAGATGCTCATTGTTTAAACCCCAACGTCAACCTTATTTACCTACAAAGTAAACGCCTTTTGGAGTGTAGGACCTCAAGTCACATTGAGTTGTAACCGAAGTAGAGATGTGAACTCAATCAACCACTGTCGTCCAGCGATGCGTGTCTCTTTTGAAGGGTATATCAAGACCACGTTGAATAAACATTCGACAGCCTACTCTAATGGATCGCTCTCCTTGCTGCCTAAACAGTCGTTATTTGAGGTCAGCGTTCTAGCAAAAAACGGAGAACACAACAAATGGCCGGCTTAATCTATCCCATTCCCTCATTTTTGCTATCAAGCCGAATAAAACTCAAGCTTTCAGATCAATGTCTTTATGGAAGCACGTAAGTGTTGATGGCTGGAGCGAATAATTTGTGGCACCAACCACCTCGCGATGTCTGACTGTGTACATTGGCTGTGCGAAGAGAACTCTACACCATGCCAGTAACATATAATTGAGTCCCCACACTTATAATGCAGTTTCTAGCCCAGAATTCTGCCTTTTACGCCATTGTTGCAAATTAGTGGGGTGGAGATTTCGCCTGCCTAATGCATTGCAAGTCACAAACTACAATAACAAAAATGAAGGTAAGAGGTGGTGGGGAAGGAGAATGTATCATGACTTTCAGCCGCATCCGAATTTGCACACATTGGATAGAGCAGGACCTTTTAAAGTGCCTGCACTATTTCCGCTGTAACATTAGCACTCAATGCATCATCCGAGTGACAAATGAGGTGTTTTCAGCTTACACGAACCGAAGGTGCACCAAGGTACACGGACGAATGGGTGATTAAGAGTGTAAGCAGTTTAGCTTGCTCCTCAATTCCTGCTTGAAAGTCGTATCAAAGGGTTGAAGGTAGAAACCAAATTAAGTTTGTTAAAGTGTTGAACATTTATTTGCAACTAGAGACAAATCGAAAAGCTTGGAATCAGAGGTTGCAAACGGGGACGGATAATGTTCATGCTGTGAGGGCAAAAGTAATGCCTTTATAAGTGGGACCAATAGGATCCTTCCACATAGCGGCAACGTTTCGATTATCACCTCTTGTTTATCAGCAAAGCTAATTGCTTTTGAACTTCCCTCTACAATCTGGCTACTCACCGCCTCAGTAATTAAACACTATGATCGACCCTAGGTAGTAATCACAACATGAGATCTGATGGCTCATCAGGACAAAATCCAACCATCTCTAGCGGATAGCAGGTTCTTTAAGCAGCATGAATTCCGTCTAACCATCGCAGAGGAGACAGTTCAGAGCTTGGTAGTCGAAAGATGATTGAAGCTACTTAGGTCATACGTTAGCGCATGCTGTCCTCGCAATAGCGAATGTTTGGTAGCCCGCTACAGCTACTCTTTAAGCATCTGGGGACGGTTGAAATGTACGTTGAGGTAGGTTACATCAGGAGTCATCTATGGATCAAGGGAAAGGGCACTGCGTCCATGTTAACATGGCCAAAGATGTGTTATTTTTTAAACGAAATGAGCGGTATGTGTCCAATGCATTCAATAGATGCTCTTGAGTAGGCGCGAGCTAGAAAGACCTGCTTTTGATAGCCTATTTACTTTTAGGTATTAGCAAAAACTAGTCTGCTCCCATTTAGTTTATATCCGAGTCATTTAAGCTATCCTGACTATGATTTTTTAGAATTAAGGTGAGACGACCATCACTTGCAGTTTTGGAAGTGGACGAGGATGAGACAGTGAGTGTGAGATCGTGCGATCACTTGCGACAATCCGACGTGCCTCTGAGTGGTTGACAAGCAGTGCCCCCCTTAAACACCTTCGAAATGTTGCAGGAACACCTATGGCGCAAGCAAATATCTCTCATAAGGAAGTCATGGTTAAATGTGACATC
This sequence comes from Taenia hydatigena, assembly GCA_036345935.2. Classification (NCBI taxonomy): domain Eukaryota; kingdom Metazoa; phylum Platyhelminthes; class Cestoda; order Cyclophyllidea; family Taeniidae; genus Taenia; species Taenia hydatigena. The sequence continues at coordinate 66,681 of JADWOT020001594.1, read as the reverse complement.
AGTTGTCCACCTCGCTTGTAAAACTCAGAGGTTAACTGACTTGATGGAGGCAAAAATAAACGCGGCATGTTGTTTGCTGACGTGATACGAACAACGTTTATTTGGGAGGCAAAAGCTAAGTCGGTCCTGTTACATTGCATGAAGTTTAATGCTTAGGTGCGTCGACAACTCAACGTTGCCCTCTAGCAGATGTGAGATAGATACCACAGATGACTCACTGGCTTAGTGGGATGGCGGCGTGGACTACTCTAATTTACTCCCTTCCAACGGCAGAGCAGACATTAAAGGCCAAATTGTTATGGAGAAGCACAGTACGACCTACGTTGAAGGTTGTTTTTTTCAAGAGCAGGCATCACCTGTCTTTGTTCTTTTCTACTCGAAGCAAATTTCTTGCATGATTGTGCATGCAAAAAGAGGCGAAAGAGAGTGAGAGGGATTACCAACACTACCAAGCTTTAAATCAATGTTTTTTAATCTTAAGCCATTTTACTTTTATTGCATATTTAAGTACTTAGAGGCAGTAGGAGCAATGCGAGGCATGAATTAAGTAAAGAATTTAGAGACGCGCTCCTAAGGATTGCTACAGATCCACTGAAGGTAAGCCGCTTGTTACCTTGTACCAGAATTGTCAAATGCGCTGACTGCAGCTATCCGGTATTAAGGAGGCGCCAGGCTTGTTCATTTAAATTAAATGAAAGAATAGTTGGGTAAGAAGAGAAGACGAGAAGTTTACAGAAGGGGGGTGGAGGAAGGAACAAGGAAATGTAATCGTCAAATGTCTCTGCATAGCGCTGTGGTACTGTAGTTCGATAGTTTGCTAAAAGAGTTTAGAGATTGGTATTTTTGGTTAAATTTGCTTCACATTTTAGTTTTGGTAATTTCTACAGGATATAGTGAGATGAGAGGCAATTCCACTCTGACTTATTTAAACGTTGCGAATCTGTAGCTATGGCTTGACATTTGCTATGGACAAGGACATAGGTATGGCTACAGCTAAAGCGAAGCACCTCTGGGGTTATTGCAATGTCAGAACTCAACTTGAAGCCAAAGGCAGAGCCGCATGGGCTAAAGACTTGCAAATTTGCAAATCAACGCACTATCTCATCGCTATCATGCAAGCAGATGCGTAGCGCTTACCTAGGATATATGAATTCAGATTTCGAATTTTGAGCTAGAATAAATATGGCTCTCTCAGACGATGGGCAGGACATCACAAGAAACGACGCAAAACAGCACATGTGACGTGGCACACTGACTGACTCCTCCACGATAAAGCGGAAGGAGATGCAATCACAAAGGCATCTTTGGCTACTCGTTGCAATGCTCTACGATGTTAGTTTTTCTGAGAATCAGTCACTCCGCAATGCGTGTATCCCACTTTTCCCAACCCCTTATTTTGTCTCCTTTTCCTTCTTTGCTTCTTCCATTCCTCATCTCAAGTAAATCTATAGACCTGAGCACAGACGATAGGTACATCCCATAGAAATAAAGGTAATCTATAGCACCTCTTTCTCTATTGTCTTCTTCTGCCGTTTTTTACTCTCCTACCCTCTTTTCATGCACACATAATTCCAAACATTGTTAATTTAGCATCTGAAAGGAAAACTTACCTATTGAAAGTGTTCCAGCCCCATGTTCATTGTGTTAACATTCTGCTAAGTCTCTTGGATCACTTTCACAGTATTTGCATGATCAAATGAGGGGATACTAAATGAAATAATTTGGTTGATAGATGGATGGAAGAATTGCATTAGTTAGGAAAAGGGTTCCTTTGCGCGCAAATGCTTGCTGTCATTAAGTAAGTTGTTCATTGACATCCAACCTTGGCTAGATGATCCTCTATATTTTCGTCCTTTCCTAATCCTTCACTCTTGCGCCGTTTTTTTAAACCAAAAACTATTTGTTATTTGAACATTTTGTTTACCTCGCCAAAGACTTAGATATTCTTCTGCCATCTATCATCGTATCCTCTTCCCATTGCAGAACCATTACAGTTCCTGTTAGAAAAAGCTGGCGGATTCCACCCCTCATGCACCATCTAAAAGATGGTTTGGAATCACACTCTAAAGGTCACTAAAATCAGCTCGCTACATAATATTTATGCTTGTTATCGTTGTTGGTAGTGAAGAGAATTTATCTGATTAGTAGAGCTAGATGTGATTAACACGAAAAGTGTTGAACGAATGTCAGCTGCATGGTGGATGAACTCGAGGTAGCAGAGGTTGTAACTGCTAGCGTCCGAAACGAGCAGATGTGCGGGTGGCGATTGGGAGGCTTGGTGAAGGAAAAATTGTCCTACTGATGAATGGGAGTCGAGGCGATAATCGAATTGTTGCTTGGATGGACAAATAATGGAATCTTTTTATGTATACTTATGGATAGATCAGTGATTATGGTAAATCAAGCTTGTGGGAACTGATTGTGCAGTAATGGTAACTGATGCGTGGACAGGCCGTAAATACAGCTCTTAATTTTTACCTTCTGCAGAAAACATGACTTTTTGTAAGCCAAAAATGGCACAAAGACTAGCCCGCTTATGGCGTATTACCTCGATCGCTTTATGTTGACATGCAAGTAGTAGAAGTCAGCGAACCACTCCTCTGGCGTTTACTTTGCTATAGGCTGAACCCATCTTTGTACCACTTTTTGACTAATGTTTCATTTGCCCAGCCCATCTTGGCAATACTTGTTCTATTCGCTCGATCGCAAGGTAACGAAAAGCATCCATCTATTATGGCGCTCCCCATATTTCACACGCATTGTTTCCCACAGGCTTGTCAGGACTAAATCAAAACATGGATCGTGTACCTTTTGAAGTAATATGCCAACTTTTGGGACTGTAAGTGAGCGTTTTGTTCACCTAGCGCGGAATAAGCAGCATCTCTACAGACAGCAATTGCTGCTGCAGACGACCTTGCTTCATTTCAACATCGACACCAAATCCTTGGTTAAGCTCTACGCTTCCACTGCTTAAGTTTCGTTTTAAGTCCAAAGTGATGTGCCAAGGCTTCACTAACTTCTTTGATTAATTGTCGGCTTTCCCATCCTCACCTGTAGTAGCATTTCATCCTCAATGATAGATGATGCAGCGAACACTTAGAAGCTAAACATCACACGTGATGGGCGCTTTATTGTAAGAGTCACTACCTCTCTCAGTTTCACACGTCCCTCTTGTGATTCCTCACGTGAGCAGCAAACACGCTACGTCGTTTTGTACTACTGTATAATGTGATTTCGATAAGCTGTTTAAGAAACCAAATTTACAGGTCTCGAAAAATATCCACAACCAAATGTAAAGTGAGTACCGGATGCTGCATTGTTTCAATGGTGAATCATGCGCAGCTGGCTTAAGGACAGAATGCATAATGCTTGCAGCATGCGGATCCCTGTAAGTTACTCTATTGCAGGCCAAAGACCATGGCAGGCAAAGGTTTGTCCATGGGCACTACCGCATTTCGATTACGTGCACTCACAATTACATTAAATGGTTCTTACTTTCCCTTTCTTCGTCTCTTTCTTGTGCTCCTCTGCGTTAAGTACCTCTACTTGCTTGCATTGACTGGAGCGTTCAAAAAAGCTCTCTACACAAAAGCATCGCTTAAGCAGTTGCTCCTCATTGTCTTTGTATGCATTATAAATTTGGAAATGCATCATGCCAGCATACTTGCCACGGCCGGATTGACAAATATCACACTGCAGTTGCTGTTATTGCCACTGACAGTGCCGCTAGTGCTGAAAGAGAATTACGCTTACCAAAGTCAATAGCGAGGTTGGATGCAAACTTTTCAAAGATGCATCTTCACATTAAGTGCTTAACGCGATGGCATCTGCAATAATACTGCTCCTGAGACGGAGTGTACACGGGCTCCCACGACTTAGTGTACACAGGCTATTTTTACACTGCAAATGTGCGTCTCGATATTTTGTTGTGGTAGTCCTCATCCATGCCAAGCTGACAGGTTTTCGTACAAGAGTCGCCATATTTTTTTACACAGTATTTTTCCCCATTTATTCGTTGCTCGTTAGCCCTATTTATCATGCTTGTGTTACTTGTTGTACTGCCTCCAATGAATTGCAACAATTAACCTGAGCTTCTAAAGGTTCGAGGAGGAACGTTGTACTACAGACTCAGTATTTCTATTTTCAATCTGTTCATGCAGTTCATAACAAAACGTAAGCATGTGGCGCAACAATATGTAGAAAATGCCGTCATAATTTTAAGCCGCAATCACGAATTGGACGATTCAGTCAGGGCCGTGCGCGTCAACTTTATCGGGTATTTACTGGCACATGCTCTTCATTAACGTAAAAAGTGGAGTATTAAGGCAAACTAATTCCAGCTGCCTGAAGGTCGAATGGTAGCAGCCTCAGCGATTAGCACGAAGTCAGTTATGTGTTGTTTACATATGTATTCGTCTGCGGAGCGTAAATGCAATGTATTTTTGAATATTTTAGGTAAATCTATATATTTGAGGACCATATTTCTTCCTTTTATGGCCTTGTATTTTTCAATGTATTCATGTCACCATAAAGTGTTTGAATTTGCTAAATTCGAAGACTTGCAACAAATCTGTTTGATGGCCCTAAGCGTCTACGTCCTTTCCTCAACAGCCATTTATTGCATATTGCCTTTCTCTCGAAAGTAAAACTGCGCCATTGTCACTAAGCCGCTTCTTAGAAGGCCAGAGGATTACCTACTCATGTCATGTCCTCCATTAGATACAATCCTCATTGCAACCCGATTTAACCTCAAACAGGGTGGATGGGCACAGCCACGGCTTGAAAGAAGTAGGACACTCTTACAGATCCAAGGTTTACTCTTGAATTCTACTCTTCTCCAAGCTTCTGGTTGGAAATCATTTCTGTCACTTGGCGTACTCCTTGAGTCGTGCATTGACTACTAGCCCATTGTTCGTATCGAATTCGGGATGGCATTTAAAGCAGAGAAGCTGATAAAGAATGGTTAGAATTCTCAGTTTTGTGTAGAGCTTTACCCAATTTAATTCTTCTTTGCATTTGCAGAAAAAGCATTGTGCTGCAAAGCCAAAAACAATAGAAAGTTAAATGCGAAGCGGAAGGCAATTATATTGCAGCTGGGGTAAGTGGTTAGAAGAGTAAAAGAACCTGGACATGGTGGGTGAGAGGACCCATCGATCAACCAGCTGAGACAAATCAGAAGCGATGTATACGATGAAGAAAGTGCGCTCATCTACAAATCAACTTGACAACGGCTTATTTGAGGCTGCACAAAGCCAGCGCTTTTAGTGACTGCTTGACTAGGCCTTCAGGTAGAGGCATTAGCTGCTGAAGGAGCTAAATGTGCAGGGGATAGTTAAGGTTCTGGCAAAGCAACCTCAACTATTCTCCTACAATTAGAACAAAAATTGTATATATGCAAAATATGAATACTCCGGATCCTATGATTTGCTGATTTCTGCTTCAGGCCTCGTAAACGTTCTCCTTAGTGCCATCAGTGCAAAACTACATAACTAGCTCGCACACCCTACTAATGGAAAACTAGTAAAAGTGGGTTGTTGACATTCTTAAATGCTCCTTATAATCTGTCATTTCCGAGCTGTTTATCTTCTTACGTAGTAAGCTTATGAACGCCTTATATGTTTTAATTTTGCATGCCAACCCTTTACTGTGCAAGCTTATGTAGTGGACAAAAAATCGCTTTACAAACTAAAACAAAAATACACTTGCGCTTTGAAGGTCGCAAATGATGTCTGATCAAAAAAAATTGGAAAAATGAGCCAAGGTCAAGACACGAAGGGACTGGAGAGTAAGATTGTTGAAATTTATAAAAGCACCGAAACAGGAGTACTCAATGGTTTCGTATAAAATCTTATTTACATAAGCGAAGGCTTAGAGGAAGTGCTGGAGCAGCAATACGTAGCTTTGGATCTCTTAAGTGGCAGTTCCAGCATAGAGACGGAAGACGAGGGAAGCAAGCGAAGTACTTATTTTTGACTCAGAAGACGAGGTCGGGTTCCTTGATGAGCTTAAGGCAAGTGTGTGATTTTCCACCTAGCACGTTCCCTTGGACGAATCATGCGACTATTTTACCCATGCTCCCAAGTATTTACATTAGATGATTCACATGAACACCGTATCCTGACTAAAATACGCCCTCGATGAGTAGATCATTGAGAATTTCTTATAGCTGATCGAGAAACGCAGTCAGGATGGCTAATGGGTTTGTTCTGTGCTCATCTATTGTTTAAAGCCATGCCGACTTAATGCGTGTCAATTTTGTCTCACATGGAGAGAACGATGCATTGTGCAAAACATTGCCAGTTTGTAGACCACTAACAACGCTTAATAAAGTCGCACATTAATATCGCTTCCAGGAGAGAGTGGTTTGCGAAAGCAACAGTCGTGTCGACAAGCTGGCAAAGAAGTTGATACCTGCACTTTGGACTTAATGCGATTTCGTTATTCCATCTACTGTGAATGCCGCCAAAGCATTTGTGGCAGAGTTTGTTCATTCTGTTCTTTCTGCTGTAGAGCCATGTACTTGTAGCCGCATCTAAATTACAATTTAGTGTATAGGATAGTATTTCAAGTAGAATTTTCATTTGCTTAATAACTTGACTCATTGCTAGGTCACCAAAGCCAATTGTGCAGTTTATGTTAGGACATTAGAGGCGGCTTCTTGCATCTCGCCACTCAAGATCAACCGCGACCAAATATGCATCGTAAGAGATAACTGTTAGTGATTCCATTTTCCCGAAAATGAACTATTTCTCTCACACGTCTCCTTAGCTACTCACATCTACAGCGGCCGAATGGCATTTATAAATATGATTCAAGTTCATTTGTCCCACAAACTGGACTTCATGTGGTTTCAAAACCATGAAATTTCTCCCCACTTCTACCTACTAACTACCAACCGTAGTATGACAGCACAAAATTCGATTTGAAAATGTTTTGATCTAAATTTTGTCACAAAGGACTTCAAAAGATGCGAATTATTGAACATCAAGTTCCTACCACTCACTTGGACGATCATTTTCGTGTAGAATAGCACCACATCCACGCGGTCAAATCATGCTTAGAGATGACGCAGCGATGATATTTTGCGCTTTTCTTTAGTAAAGCACCCTTGCGTCTCTTTAAGCACATGTGAACGGGAAGACACTAGTTTCCAAGGACTCCTGGATTTCTCCGATTATTTCGGATTCGGTTGGCTGTAAGTTGGCTATGAACAGCGTTAATGTGTCAGTTCCCCTCGCCTCATTTCAGAGCATTTTACTTTGCCTTGGCTTTATAGTGATCGTAAGTACACTTGAGTTTAGTCATGAAATCTGAGCGATAGTTCCAAAGGTATCGCTGATGTCTTGCTGTGTCGAAAAAAGCACAATATTCTAATTTTCTGCTGCCTCTCTTTTTGCTGAGAGGTTTAAATCAGCCAATGGCAATCGCATTTCTTTGGCGACACAATTCAAATAAAAAGCGGACGGAATCTATTAGAGAGGAAGGAAATAGAGCAGCATAGTTGGCAAAAAGAACCACACAAGATTGGCAGAGAGAAAAGGAGAACTAACAATCAGGAAGCCAAAACGAGAGCGAAATAAGGGTAAAGGAGGGCCTATTGACAGTGAATAGGTATTTTCGTCTGCAGTTTAAAAAATTTTCCATCAAAGTGAGACCGCTTTAAGCTCGATGTGCTTGTTTCCGAAAAACTTCCCGCCGTTGCCTGCGTTTTGTGTTGCGTACTACTCCAGCATACTTAACCAAGGCTTACCTTCCAAAAGGCAAATTTCCTATTCTATGCCCTTGATACGCCATTTGTGGATGCCTTATCCTCAGCATTCTTTGGGATCGTCTTTCAAAAGCCGAACTTTTAATTGGCTGCTTCGTTACTGCAGTGGCGTCACTCACTCTCTGACTTTTGCTTAATAACGCGTCACCATTAGGTATATTCTAGACTCTTTATGCTTTACTTGGAATCTGCGCTAAGAGAAGAGCGGTTCTGGCTCAATTGCCACCTCATTCTGCCATAGTTAATATGAGCATTCGCATTCTTTCGCCATCTACCAGTCATTGCATTTTCCACTACCTAGTTCTTTGTCCTTTCTGCTTTGTAATCTACTCACAATCGGTCTTCTACTTATCAATCACCTGTGCCACCTCCTTATCCGTCTGTCTGTAATCCACCAGCCTCCCACTCTGTCGTTCGAAGACGTCACAGTGCTAGAAGAGACAAAACTTAGAAAGTGCGTGTTAGCTATGCGACCGCCTTTCCCTCCGCTCCTAAATCATCCTCTTTTAGCCCTTCTTTACCGCCTCATTCACATAAAGCTTTTTCGCAACAGGAGTCCTAGTGCGATTCCCACGTCAAGGCATAACTGTGTGTTACATCTTGAAGTGTACCACGAAAAAGAAGCACTTAATTATCACAAAGCTGGTTCCAACATTCTTCTTTTTGGCATGTAACCGAGAGCATGGGTAAATGAGTGAATTTTAAAGGTATGTGAAAACTTGAGTGTGCCACTCATGAAATTCGAATTCCATTCGTCTAGTCAATTTCCCCCATATTTTACTTAGTCTAACAGCTAGATGGAATGGCAAGTGAATCATTTCAAAAACAGACAGGAGCAAGAGGAAAAGAAATAAGGCATGCTGCGCCGCAGCAATATGCGGAGTCATCCATTCCTACCATCTATTTTTGATTTCTACAGCTTCTCATTGCTTTACCTCTGTCCTAGTCATTCCTTTATCGCTTTCAGCTAAGTACCCATGTTACTTCGCTCCTACCGAATAACTGCACGCACCGCCACCGTCATCGCAATGAAAAGCAACAATTTCTACCAGATTAGACTGTGGTTGTGAAACAGAAGCGCACCTGCGTTATCTCAATATAAATCCAGTGGGTTCAGCGACCGATTCCTTTATTTTGCAGTGTCTCTTTGCCTTAAATGCTGACACGTCGAAGTATTATGCATGATCCCCATACATTGTCCATTTTTAAACCTTTTTTATACTCGCCGAACCTCTCTACTTCCACACTTACCACTTTTCACGTCTTTTCCTCCATCTCAATCATCCCTTTGTGTCTTTTGGCTGAACATTAATGTAACTTTGCACCTACCGAAGAACCGAATGGGTCACTACTGTGAATCGCAATGCAAGACAACAATTCCTCCAAGCATCATCGCATTAAAGTATTGCAAAATTGTAGTTAAAAAGGCCAGTACAAAAAGCATTTGTTATATATCTTTTCATGTTAGCACCTGAATGCATTTTCCTTTTGATATTATCTGGTAGGATCTGAGGCATCCTCCTCCTCCTCCTCCTCATCTGCATAGGGACTGAGTGCAGCACGCATGAGGCAAACACGCAGACGGTCAATGATGTCCCATTCAGTTGGGTGCTGTTGTTCTGTGTGTGGTAACAACACATCTAACCGGTCAAAAGTGGATCCGCAAACAGTGCAGCGGTACTCTATTCTGCGCCTTTTTTCAGGAGGACACCCCTCCAGCTCTTCAGACATAGGAGATTGAGGAGACTCCAAGCCCTCTGGATTCTTAGTTTTCTCAAAAATTCCTAAAATCGATTCTGGCAGCTCAAATATATCTTATGTAAAATGGGATGTATAAAGCATTATTAATTTGCAATAGTGGTAGAGCAGAAAAACACTGACTCCAATCAAACCTTACCACCGTGCGTCTTTCTGTGGCGCACCATTTCCGTGAGCGTTTCGCAACCCTCGAAGCATTGTACACAGAAGTAGAACTTGCAATTACTGTGACACAGAAGGTGTTCGTGCATTCCTTCCAAGTCGTCATGCTCTTCACCACACTCAGTACATTTGCATTTACTGTCGGCCTTCTTTTCGCCTTTCGCAACAAAATAAAGCAAGGAACTAAATAAATTGCGTAAAAATAAGAAAGTAATCTCAGACGAATGGAATGGTGCACTAGCACATACAGTTCCTCATAGTGAGCATCAAATTTCCATAGCTTTATACCACAGCTGCGTACAGAACAAATCCATGAGGCATCCTAACTGCGTCAGTCGATCAGGTACTAGGAAATTGTCGACGACATTCCCTTCGAAGCTATAAGTTAGTCGCGGGTCATTGTTCTTGATCATCTTCTAATATGAATACGTAATTGTGTAGGTAAAGAAATCTTCAACGATGTTGAGGGAAATGCGATAAGTGAAAAATCATGCATTTACTTTTATCGACTCAAGAAAATTACTCTCGTCTTCCGGGTTGGTCATGAGTGCCTAGATTAACCTCCTCTCGTCGTCCATCTCCTCTTTGGAACTTTCGCTCGGGGCATCTGGGGTCACGTTTTCCTGCTTTGCCAGTTCCTCTGCGCCTTTAAAATTACGAAAAGCCTTTTTACAAACCGCTAAGCTTCTCTCGCCAGACACGGCTGCAGTTCCTACTGCCTTATCATCTGTCTTCTTCGCATCCTGACCTTGGCTCATTTCTTTTGGATTTCGGTGACCTGACATCATTTACGACCTTCGTAACGTCGATCATGTAAGCCAATCTCACTCGTGAGACCTAAAATTCGATTCTTTCAGAATGATGCATTTCTTACTTTGCGTGAAGGAAATCATATGTGCAATTCAAGAACTAATGCACCAAGACCGAGCATTCAAAATGCCCCTAAACCTACCAATTGTAAGCTAAATGGACCGGAGTTGATGCATCATTAAGATTTTTAGGCATCACCGATAAACTCTTCCTACCAATTGTGAATCAGTAAGGCTCACGGGTTCGTCAGGTGCCAAAGCATCCGACTGACTCCGTGCAAATCAATGCGATCGCCTATACCCATGCATTAAAAATCTTGTATCTTGTATCGTGTCATTAAATGGGCCCCGTATCTCTTCTTGTATGTTCTGCAACCTCTTATCAAGAAAACCTTGAGCTAGGCACTGTCGAAATCGATAGAGAGCGATCCCAGTGGAAGCGACAATATCTTGACCCGGTCAGGAATGCTTCGCATATGCCAGTTTACCTTAACGAGAATAACTCTCTTTTGGACTGATGATGCATTCCTTTCAGCAAGGAATCGTTCCACTTATTGACCTGAGCGATGTATCTACCCGAATAGAGATTTAACATCGGCAGTAAATGTAAAGTCGCGAAAGCAGCCTGTAGGCAATAAAACTAATCAGCAGTATAAATTCAGGGTATAATTTCTTAGTAGCTCCTTAACGTTTGATAACCAAAAAGCGACTGATAATTTTAGGAATTAAAGAAAGTTGTTTTGTGGTTGTGTGAATAGCCAAAGCAAAACTTCTACAGTATGAATTAGACGCATCAAGGGAGACAGTAGTTTGCAATCCAAAGGGTATTATTTTACATTTGTATATTTTACATTTTAGCCTGAGGAATGTTCCTTTAAGGAATGTAAGCATAATAACGATCTTGTGTTAAATGGGACACTTAAATTTTAATGGCTTGGCACCTTGGGATAAATATTGAATTCTAACAAAGATGCATTACTTTCATGCATGTTAGGATGGGTATTATTTAGAGTTATTTCTAAGTTTATTACTTGTTTTGTAATGTTTGTTGGACGTCGTGCCGATAGTTTAATTTAATCTTCCGAGGTCGGTCTGTACCATGTTTTGCAAGTAAGACTCCCACCAATTCGAATAATTCGATGGCTAAGGTAAAAGTAGGTGATGTGAAAGTGTCCACAGAGCGCTATCTCTCTTACTTTTTCTCAATGAGATCTACTATCCGCGACTAATTTTTTGACGCTCTCATGCGTCGTTCTCCTCAACAAACCCTCCCAATCAGACAATAGAACTTGCAGGTAGGCTATGAGTGTAGTAGTGGTTATTGTGAGGTAAAGGTCAATTTAACACCATGGTGGAGGATACTATCCAATCTAATCTCCGACTCTCTCCACCCATTGACCACTCATCCCATACGCGCGTACCCAATACCAGAATTAATCAAACCTCTCAATGGCAAAGGGCGAATGTAACAGGAAATGACAGGAGGCTCCAGTTCTGAATTCATTAACTACAACCAAGTGCTTATACTTCGCGATGACATCGATGGCACTGTTTCATTGGCTGCATGGTTGACCAGGCCGATCATGTAGATGCGGGACTGGTGAAGCCAATGACAAAAGACCAACTAATTAAAGGTGGCGAAAAGTTGATTGTGAAAATAGTCGCTTTTGGTAGTTTCACAGAGGACATACTGGGATGATAAAAAGGCAACTTATTCATTGTCCGAAGCTCCGCTAAGTGCAATTATTGAGTGCGCAACTAGTTGACACTACCACGTCTCTCCACATTTGTGCGGCTTTTCCAAATTAGAAATAGGTTATCTGTGATGAGACATTTCTGACGTGGCACCCTTACAATTGACATCGCGTTGGTGAGCAACTCTGTGAGCTGCTGATGACTGGCATGCGTCAGGCTCAAGTCGTCAGCCCTCATCAGACCGTTTACTTTGAGGGTTTAATAAGAACGCTGAGGTCAGTGAGATGCGTTTAGATGATAAGCGCTGCATGTGGTAAACTCAGCACCGATGCGTAAATTATGTACGACGTCATAAAGACGTCACGATTCCTAGAGGTTTCTCATCGAGGGACTTATTTTGCCTCCATACCGCGAACACAACATTGCTTAATTTCTGAACTAGCTTCCTCCAGGCACAGTGCTTAAGACCGCTTTTGGCGCTAGAACCAACGCAACCTCCGCCGATGGATCACAAAATGTTAGCGGTCATGCCAGCCTATATTTCAAGCACAGCATAGTCGTAGTCTAGCTTATCATCTATCAACGAGTTGATAGCTACTTCAATGTTGTTCAAAGACGGTTATTATGAATCAGACACCTCTCGCCTCATATACAATGATGACCACTGATGATAGGAAGAAAGTAAAAATTAGTCTACTAATCTGCACTAAACACTTGATGGCGGGCTTCTGCTTTATAAGGATAATAAATTTTGCAGCTTAAAAATGCGACGAAACAAGTTTCTTACGAGCATAAACCTTTTATCCGCCCGGTAAAAATGCGTTTTAACTTTCCCTGTCAGTGCAGATATCAGGGTATTACCAAGTTAGGAAATCAAAATGAAAGCTTATGACCTTGGTAACCCTAAGCGAGTTCATCAATGCTCCACGAATAAAATAATAATGACTGCGCGACCTAGATTTGTCCCTTAATGACTCCAAACTGTAGATGCTGAGTCGATTTTCCACCTTAGGATACTACTCTCTTCAAAATGTGGAATCGAATAGCAGCCTTTACAAAATGCGAGTTTTGGCAATAATAAAATTCTACGAAGGCGTTCGCGTACAAATGCACTAGAAAGAGCTTTTAAATCAACGTTATATGAAGGAGAGAGTAGAGGAGAGAAAAGGAGAAGCGGTGAGATAAAGGATAAATTTAAGTCCTGTGGAGCATCGGTAAAGACGAAAGGGATTGCAGGTGGTGATAAGTGTGATGAGAAGGAATGCAAATTTAGGGAGTTGAAGAAATAATGTGAGAAAGTGCCCGAGCGGACGCAAAGACCAATGAGAGAGAAGAGACGCCTGCCCGTAAGCCATACCGAGAGGTTGGCCACAAATACAACAACATGGCTGCTGATTTGTGCTAGAGTGAAACGCCATGTGCCATACGCTGTGTGGGTGCAAACTTAATGAACCACCGCATCTGACGAATCACTCATTCTCAACACGGATCTAAGTCCTGGTTGACCGATGTTCTCATCCCGTTCAATCCTTCATATCGATTTCTACAGTCCCTCATTTAAGGGTAGGGTCCATTTCTAGGTTAGTAGGCAGCACATGATCCGGGTGAAAATAACCGTATATTTTATGGTTCGGATGTTTGTCTGAATGGTCAAATTCGTCTTTCTTGCGTTAAGAGTCTGATTTGCAGCCCAAGTCCGCCACATCGTAAGACACCCGAATCTCTGTATCCAGTTTAAGCTTTTTGGTGTCATCAGATGGCCTTACGAAATACTTGGCAGCAACTTTACGATCGGATCAGCTTACGTCGAAGAGACGTCTAATGTCTTCAGTTTTGCTGTCGCTGTCACTAACAGCATCCTGGAAGCAGGTAAAGCTTACAAAACTTTGCTCCTCCTTGAAGAATACTAGACCAGTAGTTTACTCGCACCTTAGCTGTTTAGTGCCAATCACATCCAAATGTTGGAGCTTAATGACTGCGTAATGAATCTGTCAGTCCTAAACAAGTGATCCACTTCCAAAATAAACTGTTTGAAGTGTTACATGGTAGGAAAGACATGGACATGGGTTTCCAATTGCTATTTGTAACTACTATTCTGGATATCGAGAAAATAGCGAACTTGGGTAGACGGTGGATATCTACCAGTGCAGCATGCGCAAAATCATTAGAGACATTTACAAAACTTCTAAAATATTGAAAAAGCTCCACATTTAGCGGCTATAGCCTAGAGCTAAGGCTGACTTTGCAGCATAGCTCATTTTGATTTTGTCCATAAAGCTTTAGCTGCTTAGCAATTTAATGTTAGTACCAAGCCATGACTTCAGGCGTAAACCATTTTGCCTCCTGCTGTGATAGCACTCATTTTGTCGTTTTGTTGCAAGCGATGAGGATTATGGTGGGACTGTAGAATATGGCCTTCATTATTGGTCGAACACTAGATGGATGGAACAGACATAAGAAGTACATCCAGAGTTGCAACGCAGGTGCATTCTTGTGCTGAAATGATGAAATAATTGTCAAAAGAGAAAGTGTATGCATCGTGCTGCGAATATTCTAAGTATTGTTACCCTTATGGACACAGTAGCCACCTCATCATGGCCTGTGCACATCATAATTTGACCAAACTCATTAAAATAGTGTTTCGCATGATATCCTCCTGGTAGAGGGTGTCTTTGAATGCAGGCTCAATCAAATGGCCATCCATAATTGGGTGCCTAGTTTTAGGATTGTTTGCACCGATGGTGTCCTTCCTCTATAATAAAGGGTGGTGTGCAGCCGATGTCACCAATTTATCATCCTATTCACCTCTTTTGTAGCGATATTACACAACATTCTGCAAAAGTTTTGTTTCAGCTTACAAGCGCAGCAAGACTTGAGACGCTGTCTGGTTGAAACTGCTGGGCATCCAGTAGTCTTTCCAAACAACGCTCGTAGCAATGGTGAGGTAGCCTTGTCCAAGTAGTCAAATTAATCAGACTACAATGACAACAAAAGGGACCAGTCTATACCAAAAAATAGTCATCAAATGAACTACCACCTGATCGGCTAATAGTATTAACGACGGCATGCAATTTACACGCTACGGACCAATCTTGTTGGCTTTACAATGATGATTGCCTGCCAATAGGTTGAGTGAAGGGTGCTGCGATGAGGAATTAAGATGTGCAACAAGTTCTAAAACATCGTGCGCATTCAACGATTTCACTACTTAATGTCGAGAAAGCATTCCTTTATAATGCGACAGCACATATTGAAAACGAGCTTTTTAGTCACCTCGACACATGAGTGCATGATTTTTCGGATGCTCGAATAGGTATGCCAGAAGAGACAATCCTTTATAGTCTCCAGCGTGAGCAATCAAGATTAAGAGTTAATGGCCTAATGGCAAATGAGATCAACCTTGAATGATATAAAGATCCCACCAAGGAGGTGCCCTGTTATTTTGATGCATGTGTGCATTCCAAAAGTAGGTGAGGATGGAATCTGCTGCGCTTCAAAACCTGCTATTAGACCAAATGCTGATGGTTCATGCAGACAGCATATAAAGAGGGTTCCGGTCCTGGGCTGTCCGGTTCTTTTGGACATAAATGTTATAAATACCTCAGAAAAGCTATTTTACTGGAGGAGGGGAGGTCGTGGGTACACTAAAAAGGAAACAGAAATTATACTCGAGTCAACTGTTATCCTGAGATGGATTTAGCTGGTCGTCATACAATCTTCGAGTTAAAGCCTCTTTATGTTTCCCATGGAGTCCGTTTCCACATTCACTGGCGCTTCTTTTGGAATGTAACATCGGCAAGATGCTCATCAAAGGAGGGAAAGTACATATGAAAAACAAAGTTAACTGCGGCAAGTCATCGCCCTCACTAATCGAGGACATCTATCTTATACTGTATAGGAAATACAAGTGAGCAAATGTGTCCATACCAGACTTACCCTCCACTTGTAAAAAGGACTAACATGGGGCTAGTTCTTACAATAGCTGCCTGGAGCACAGCCATCCGCACAAAGGGACATGGACAACTGCATTTCAACTGGGCAGAGTACATTACTCCAATCATTTGACACAGAGACAAATGAACGACCATTGAGCCAGGCTGTGATTAAATTTTAGGCGGTCGGATAGGAATTAATTACATTTACCATTCACCGAACTAAAATAGTCGGTGACTATCATGGACAGGCTTTGTTTGCTTTTACTGTGGGTGTTAGTGTCCGTGTTAAATCCGGGCGGACAAAATCGGTAACGCCTATTTTGTGACCGACAATGATGTATTGGCGTAATCAAGTGGATTCCATAGGAGCAATATTTGGAATGCCTACTCTTAATAGATGTGGCCAACTTAATTTGGGCGACATAATTAATGATTGCTAATTTGGCTTATTTGGCAAGACAGTGACAATATGAGGATGTGGAATTGAAGGAGAAGGGAATGCATGATTTAATAAAATCCGTGAATTAAATGTTTTTCATTGTAACCATGTGTGAATAGGTAAAAATTAAAAGATTTACATCGCTTTAATGCTTTGAGTTTTTCATTTTTATCGAGGCCAACCCAGCCAAATCCAATTTCCGCAGGGTAACCATGACATGCAAAATAAATGGCGGCATATTTAGAAATCTTTTATGAAAAAGGCTAAGGAATGGTAATCTATGCAAAGCTAGTTATAGACGTTACACCACCACGTTCTTTCGGTCGACCAGCTTCCAGAAACGACTAATTGTTGCACAGGCTGTACGTTCTTTGAATTAATGCGTATTCTTTTCCTGTCTTTCTTGATACCTCATCGAGTAATTATTTAAATTAACATTGTCAACAGCAAAGATTTTGTTGGAGTCTAGAACATTTCAGTGGAGTACCTTGGCCTAAAGCACATAAATCTATCCACTCACTTTAGGCACAAATTATGAAGAAGTCAGTTCTGCGGATGTGATAACTCGGTTAAGGTGTAGCAAGATTCAAAATAATATAACTAAATGCCCTGTTGCATATGCTGCTCAAAATGAAGCTTGATTTGAGTGTACTCTCAGCTGAGCGGACCATTGGATTTCAGTGGTCTGCGCTGTGTGCTGATGGCAGAATAATGGAAAACTATTCTTCTCAACGCAAGATGTAGCATTAATGGCTGTAGCAAATAATTAATGTACTCCAGCTAATCCCCCGTTTTTCTACTATCAGTTGTTAAAATTTGATATTATGGATAGAGACTACTGTTCAGCAGATGCTGTGATACTTATTTTCCTTAAATGTATAATGTAGGTGAGAGACGAAAAGAAAAATCAAACCAAGTTCTGCAGCAGCGATTTGATTCTCTTGAGACAGAGATCCTACTCCACCAACTGTATCGTTGAATATAATAACGGCGCCATGAATATTAAAACTCATCACACCAGCAGTGCTTGCAGAGGTGCAAAGCGAAAGGAAATGCTGCGAATTCCGCATTTCCTCTTGACAGATGCCTCCGCCTCCTATGTAGTAAGAAGACGAGTAAACGTCCAGGCATTACTAAACCTGTCCACTCACTAGGCAGTGGCAAAATATTAAAAGCCAACAGAAAGTGAATACAGTAAGCATCTGAATGGCTGAATATTTAATAGTCTGCTTAATGTTTAGTTCAATGGCGCACGCGTGGTGCGGTAGCACTATCATTGGCATAATAGCAAAGGCGTATTACCGAAGGGAGATACTACCGAAAAGCTAGTTAATAAATGAGACGCTTTGCTGCAGGCAACGAGAAGAATAGTGGCAATAATTGAACGAATTCGAAGGGATTTGCGTAGGTAATGCAAGGTGGTTGACGACGATTAGGTAACTATATTAGAACATGCTACATAAGGCAAGAAAACCTAAAAAGAGAATTTGGGCAAGGCACCTGGATTTAACAGACTTGAAGTGGGTGGACGAACGTCACCGTATATCGGTCCTTACCTTCCTAATTTGTATGGTGCGTATCGATGTGACTTGTACCAACTCTACGAGCTATTATTGTTTGGCTGGTCCTACAGGGGTCTAAAAATGGAGAGAAGTAGTAGTGTAGTTGGGACTGTAGGCGCACTGTCATATGGCTGCGTTGCATGTCTGGGCCACTGTTGCGCATCACACTGCAAGTGGTCTACCTAGTCCAAGGCGGCAGACGTGGAAACAAAGCTATCATGGCGACCGAGAGAAAAGGATATGGATAGTTCAGACCTACATAACGTCACTGCACCTCAGTTCGCGAAATATTTGGAAATTCAAGGCAATTTCGCTTGGCTGTCACGTTCTAGGAAAACAGGTAACTACATCGTTACATCGCAACTTGCTGATATGCGGTATGCACACTTCTGTCACTTCGTGCAACGCGGAATCTTATTTGCTTGTTTATTTGCACATCCCAATTCCGTGTTACTCAGTGCTTCCTTCCTATTTTCCTTATAAAGAAAGTCTGCACGCATTATGCTTGGCATTTCCTTGCTTTGACCGAGTGATAATCGTCCAAGCGGTTTCAAGTATTCAAGCAAAATGCATTAAACACGTCTGGATGCGTTTTCTCACTTTATATTTTGGGTCAAGAAGACCAGCTGAGTGGGATTTTCGATATAATCGTCATGGAAGATGGGCTTACACATTATCCGCGTACTCTGGCAAGGATCAATGCCTGCCAGCTTTTCCCTGTAGAGCGATGAAGTCCGTTTAGATTTGTGCAATCTGAATGACAGCTACCGAGACGATGGCATATGTTGCATTTATCTTTAAGCATGAATTAGGCCTCAATATTTTGTCAAGGCTGTTACAGAAACAGTCTTTATTTTTGGTGGCTACTTTTATAAACAGTACCTTGCTACATGAGAAAACTTAAACACCGCCACCGGCGAGTGTACCCATTATAGCTAATTCAGGTTTTCTAGGATCATGCAACGCCCTCACATGCCATCTGCACGACGTGATGTTCTTGCATTGAATATTCTAGACGTAGAGATCGAGGTCGTTGGTGGATTCCATCAAGCTTTAGGCAAGCAGACAAAATCAAATAATGCTGAATTGTTCGTACAAAATTGCAAGGTGGCGAGCGATTGGCGATGAATAAGCTCCAGTCGATGTTGTAGGCTTGCCGTAGTCCAAAATTGCCTATTTAGAAGGACACACAGTAATGTTGGAAGAAACGAAGGGTTGACTGCTGAATATTTCTCCCTGACATCGATTGAGCAGCCCGAAGTTTGGTAGACTCGTCTCCATGGATGTTAAAAGCTGTACTCTGCAGCCACATCGCTTGCCGCATTCAATGAGCGGCTGATAGTGCTGTGTAAGTTTATTATTTAAACACCCGTGAAGGGTATAATACGCATCCATGAAAGATGTTTCCAAACAATAAAATAATAGATTTGCTAACCCCCAGATTTTAAGGAGAGGTTTTATCTTTGAGTGCTATCATTGCAATGCATTAGCCCTCCTTCGAGATGACTTTCAAAAACGGCTCTGAATAGAAAAGCCACAAATGAAATCCTCCACTAGAATAGCTTTAACAGTTCAAACAATTGCATCGGCTGATGTGCAACGTAACTGAATTATGCATTCCTTGCACTTGTGGAAGTAATTCAACTATTTTGCCGCCAACGGTGTGAATTCTGATTCTCGCGATTGTTACCTAGGTTTTCACGTGTTAAGCTTTCGCAACGCAAAACTACTTGGAAGCAAGTCGTGCATGCATAATGTTATAGAATATGGCTTGCAAATGCAACTTTGCACATTTTCTCCTTGTTTCAGCACTACTACTGCCTGCGTGGCAATAGCGAGGCTGTCATAAGCTGATAATTCCTTCGCTGCAAGCATTTTTCAATTAAGGCGATATTATTACGATGATAATTCATCGCACATGATTGCCTATTTATACTCTTAAAACACCTAGTCAACAGCCGCGAATGCCGTCATGATGTGACATTGAGCCAGCCTATAGAATTGCTGATTGGAATTAGTTAGTAGAACCTCCGTATTATTTGCTTTCCGAAGCAGAGTGTTGGAGGACATGTGCACAGAATGATAGGCCCACTTTGTCCGGTGGGCACTTCATACAATCGCACTTCCCCTTAACCTCCACCCGTTTGAGAATCACCCCACCGTAACTGCTCTTTTCAGTGGTAGAGCTATTTTAAGGACCGACCTCTTAATGGCGCAGACGCAGGAAGCACATGCTTTCATTTCTTTCCAGAGTGTAACATTTGATAAATCATACGCCTCTGGTAGAAATTGATCTTTGCTCGACAATACTTTTTCGCATTAACGTAACATTCGTGAATTGGCAGTCTAATGAACGCTTCACAAAAAGTTGCTCTAATTTTCCTTTTAACAGGCCCATAAATAGGCGAAAGGCGTTTAAACTATTAATAGCTTAGAGAGGAAACCATGTTTGCCACTCACTCTGATTCTACGAAAATGTCAAAAGGTAAGCCAAATCGAATGCCTTCAGACCACGCCTCAGAATGACAACGGACCACATTTTGCAAGGTTGATCCACGAAATAGGTGGGCCTGCATTCAGTATCTGAGGAACTCTTTTCGCACTCATACGTAGGGAACAAGTTCCCATGTAATCAATCCAAGCTAAGCCAACGCTTGCAAGACCACCGCGTTTCAAGCACAACAGCTTAGGTTGTATGACAATATTGATGGTTGCCTCTAAGTTTACTAAGGAAAATGTGCATTTCGGGCGAATAGGGCAAACCGCACTCGAAGGTGGTAAAGTTATAAAGATTCAATTTACAAAATGCCCAAAAATGTCCAAAGCGGGAACAGAATTAAACCTTAACGCTGTTGGAATCATGAGAAATCAATTGATATGCTTTTGGCTACCGTTAGGTGTGGTCCTGCCGACTCCAACCCCGTCGATTACTCCGTAACAGTTCATTTTCTGCACACTAAAAATTTGCTAATGAAACTCACATTATGCCAGTTAATGCACGATAGTTGTTAATTCGTCAACGCAGTAGTCGATGAGGAGCATTGGAAGCCACCAAAGCTCTGTAGACAGTTGGCGTTACACTTGATCCCACTTGACTCATGTATCGCCAAATTTTATGACGTTTGCAATGATCAGCAGATGATAGAGCGTAAGCGATTCTACGGTGGCGATTGCAGCAGCTTTGCAGAATGGCGAAGCATCCATGTAGTGGTCATGTATTCATAGATATCGGGTCTGCTTCCCATGCTTTCCAAAGAATAGTACTTTGCTACTTGGTGGCAGACTCACGTAGCGTGACACACTTCGACAGATACGTAAGGCGACTGAAACGACAGTTATTCATTAAACTACCTTTAATAAATTTATTTAGCAATGTTTTACGCATTAGCTCTTCCGAATCCAATATCACGTTTTCAGTAAAATCTGACAAGGTACAAAAATTTACAGCTCTTTGTTAAGAGCCACACACAACGGTTAAAAAAGATAAATAAGAGTTCGTTTGGTCTTTTGGGAAACGGATGGATTTAGAAGCATTTTGAACGGAACCGGGTGAATATTATGGGAAGGGCAACTGGCAAAGGTGCCTGTCAAGCCATGCCCATCGATCAATATTCTGACAGTGGCAAGTGGAGAATGGCCGAGTTGAGAGAATTTGCTTCCTACTCGGAACCCTTTATGTGAGATATGTGTTGTCTACTTATGAGGATTAGCTCTTGACATTTAACCGCTTTATCCAAATTTAAAAATTTGAAAGATGCTATTATGTCGGCGTTTATAAAAGTGAACCGCCTCTGCTTGGATTTGAGCCGGCTAATTCTTAATCTCGGGCAATCAGTCGGCTCAAGCAATTCGGAAAAGTGTCACATGAGTATGGGGTATTCAATCATAAGCGAGTGCTAGTGGTCAGGTTGAACAGTCTTCTGTCGCCACAAAACCTAATCGTCATCAGCCTTAGAGTTGTCGCTATCACATTCATAGCATATTTTAATTCCTATCAGCCGAATTGGAGGGAAATGATGAAGACTACAACACAGTCAAGAGAAAATGCCTAAAAAAAATTGGGAAGGGAAGGCATTCTGTGGTTTGAACACATTCGGCATCATCAAAACATGGGAATGGTAGTGGCATGTAGCCGTTAAGTGGAGACACCAATATATCTGCTCACAAATTCCGTCCTGAAAGTGTACTAGCAGCCTCAAGCTGGTGCAAATTAATGGGCCGCAATTTAAACAATCATCGCTGTTAATTATGGCAAGTCATCGACAGTGTCACGACTGCATTGCAGCACAATTTCTAGTACGTGCGGCTGCCTAGAAATTCTTGCTAAAAGCAACCAGGAATGCGTACACGCATCCAAATTTGTAAGTTAAATATCTCAGCATAGCTTTCTATATATTTTGTCCGGTCGCAAGAGTTT
Organism: Taenia hydatigena; assembly: GCA_036345935.2. Taxonomy (NCBI): domain Eukaryota; kingdom Metazoa; phylum Platyhelminthes; class Cestoda; order Cyclophyllidea; family Taeniidae; genus Taenia; species Taenia hydatigena. The sequence continues at coordinate 44,136 of JADWOT020001594.1, read as the reverse complement.
CAGCGCTACTTAAAACACCTCAAAGCTAAAAAAAAAGCAATGCCCGTTCCAGTTTTTGCACTTCATATTCCGGATGTGCACCCATAGCCCTTTCAACACTAGAACAGAAGAGTTCCGAAGCCTGACATACAAAACTGTGAAAAGAAGAATTACAAAATAATCAAAGCCCTTTAACTATCGAGTGTAAAAGTTAAAAGAATTGCCTTTGATTAAATTTGCTAAAACGTTCCGCATACCCAACGAGGAAAAGCCAGAGAGAAGCTTAATGTAAGCTGAAGCAAAGATGTCTAATCATTTATTAAGCAGTTTCAAGTGATAAACAGGAATAATAGCATTAGTTGGGCGTTCAGGGCAAGAGGGAAGTAGAGGAGGGCATGTACACCACCGACTAGCTCCTTCACCTCCGTATCACGTGGAGGCGCCTTCACAGGTGTCGGTGTAGGCACACCCTCAGTGGTGGCTGATGTTTACCACCATTGCTGCGACCATCCCCACGGCTGGCCACACGGCGACCACCATTGCGGCTTCTTCTCCCACGACCACTCACACGGCGACCAGCAGTGCGGCTTCTGCACAGACCACAATGCCCACTTCTGTCCACATTGCGAACCCTTCTCAAACTCTCCCCACGGTGCCCACTTCCACGGATACGAGCATGGCCAACCTCCCCACACCATTTCTTTGTCTCTGCTTTCCTTGATACTGACTTGCGAGCTGAGGTGTGCCTGCTTATATACCAGTCGCCTTGTCTCGAATTATCTCGCGTGACCCTCGTGCTCACTGTACTTTTAGCCCTACACTTGTGCTTGCCGATCGCAATCGATGCTCTCGTGATGTTAACTTTTCAGCTGGTATTTTATGTGATGTCTAGCCTGTGGATTGCATGTGACTTATCAGCATAATATTTTTACTTAGGTGGCAAAGTTGACGAGACATTTAGCAATGTACTGTGAACTCTTATTGCCTTGCCAATGTAGAGATCGTAGAGCGGCATCGAATTGTACCAAGTCCCCAGACTTGATTCATCTGTGGTGCCTATCATGCCGTTATTGTATGGTTTGCACACACGCGCAGACGCATGATGACAATTTAAGTGGTTGATGCAACACAGCAACGCATCGTGTTTAGGAGTGCGTTTACATCGAGGAGTTATTTGTCTTCCATTTGTAATCAAATTCTATATTAGCCAATAATGCCCATATAGCCTCTTCCATTGCACACATAAGTCGATCGCAAAGAAAATAACACTTACCTGCAAAAATTTAGCCCAATTTTCATACCTTCTGCGAGATCTTAAATTTGCAGTCAATGTCTGGGTTTAGTTGTGAGGCGGTTAAAATTATTGGGTAGTATTTATGTTAGCTGTAGTAGAACCAAGTAATGAGGTGCGATCTGAAGCAAAGCTTTTAATAGTATACTATCAAATATAAACAAATATACTTGGTTTATCGCCCCATTGGGGTTATGCGTGATAAACTTTATCCAAGGTGATGACCCACAAAGATTGACAATCAATTGCGAATTAAAAAGTGATCCTAGTTTCTACTTTTACACAAAATTCGTCGATTAACAAATTATTTGGCGACCATTACACGATGATTTCTGCAAGCGATTCCAGAGCTTAAATAACTGGTTAATATTTATGCACTCCTCAGTCTGCACACATATCTACGTGCGGTCTTAAGTGCAATTGAAGGTGAATCGAATCGTGTCAAACGGTTCTGCTTTAAACAATTAGCGCTTTATCGCAGTCCCTGTCAGAGGCATTACGTACGTATATAATAATGATAAGGATGATTGGGTTATTAGAAGTAGTTTGCTCAGCGAAGTTCTACTACAAGATAAGATGGTTATTGCGCTGAGAACCCAGCGTTTCCGAAACAAAATTGCATTGAGCACAGCCATGACTACCATAAGTTCGTATAATCATTTTATTATATCTATTTCATTACTTCAGTAGATTTGAGCTAAAGTTGAGGAAGGCATACAGTTTCCTTAAATAAATAAATATCCGAATTTGAGTGTTTATCAGTCTGCAAATGTTATCCTCTACGTAGCGGATAGTTCTACAAGTAATTTTATTTGCAATGTAATTGCAGGTTGCAACAATGTTAAATAATCAATGCACTAAGCAGTTGCGTCTCAAATCTTTTGAAATTTCAATCTATTAAAAGGTCAGTATTGATTTGAGGAACGTCTCAGTGCATGACTCACATCTAAGAGATCATGCGTGCTACGAGGGCGTAATCCAGCCAAACGAAACCCGAAACCGCTGTACTTATAGTCGAACACATTGGATTAATGCCATGAAGGCCATTCTATGCACAAATGATAGGGAGACAAGTTAGTTGCAGTCGATTAAGCATTTAAGGCTAACGGAATTAATCCTTTCTACGTAATTATCACCGAAACATAAACGAAGCGGGTTAAGCCGTTCTATTAGCTTCGATGCTAGTGTGTGCTCTACGATCTCTACATTGGCAAGGCCATAGGAGTTCACAGTACATTGCAAAATTTCTCGTCAACTTTGCCACCTAAGTAAAAATATTATGCTGATAAGTCACATGCGATCCACAGGCTAGACATCACATAAAATATCAGCTGAAAAGTTAACATCACGAGAGCATCGATTGCGATCGGCAAGCGCAAGTGTAGAGCTAAAAGTACAGTAAGCACGAGGGTCACGCGAGATAATTCGAGACAAGGCGACTGGTATATAAGCAGGCACACCTCAGCTCGCAAGTCAGTATCAAGGAAAGCAGAGACAAAGAAATGGTGTGGGGAGGTTGGCCATGCTCGTATCCGTGGAAGTGGGCACCGTGGGGAGAGTTTGAGAAGGGTTCGCAATGTGGACAGAAGTGGGCATTGTGGTCTGTGCAGAAGCCGCACTGCTGGTCGCCGTGTGAGTGGTCGTGGGAGAAGAAGCCGCAATGGTGGTCGCCGTGTGGCCAGCCGTGGGGATGGTCGCAGCAATGGTGGTAAACATCAGCCACCACTGAGGGTGTGCCTACACCGACACCTGTGAAGGCGCCTCCACGTGATACGGAGGTGAAGGAGCTAGTTGGTGGTGTACGTGCCCTCCTCTACTTCCCTCTTGCCCTGAACGCCCAACTAATGCTATTATTCCTGTTTATCACTTGAAACTGCTTAATAAATGATTAGACATCTTTGCTTCAGCTTACATTAAGCTTCTCTCTGGCATTTCCTTGTTGGGTATGCATGATGGATTAGCGAATAGAAGTTCTACTATTGTTTTCACCTAGAGGCTTTATTGCATGATCGGATGAAAGTGCTGCCACATCCATTATTTCTTTTAGTTTTCCTTGACTTGCATAAGCACGGTCCTTGATTTCTACCACTGTTATGATTGGATAAAATTATTGAAGCGTGCAAATGCCATGCTTTTATCCTAGAGTGGATTTAGGGTTTGATAATGGTTGAATAAATTCATTTTTTGTCTCGGGAATTATGTAGCTTTTAAGTGAAGCGATGGCACACACTCTTCGAAAGTGCAGCAGAAGTATTTAAAATCAAGCAAAATTGGTATGTTATCATTTTTAGTGGATAATTCTGAGCTCCTATTTCTGCACTTCATTTCGTTGATAGTTTGCATTAGTTCCATCCTCTGGCCCATAGTGATTCCACAGGTGAACATCATACGAATTTGAAAGTGCAGTATGGCTGATCATGCGATTTTATATTTCCATCAAATTATGGCGACAATGAGTTGGCTTCTGTCTGTTGGACAGTGACCTGCTGAAAGGACTAATGAATGCCTGTCATCACAAGTTCAACACCAATCTTGCGTTGGCTGTGTATTTATTGGAGCATTCGCCTGTTGGTTTTAATTGAGACTTAACCATACCGTATAACAAAATAATCAATTTCGTGCAAATCACCGCTTTATTATGCATGGGAAATCATTATAATTGCCTTTATTGTCAATCCTGGTGCAAGATAACAATTGGCTCAAAATACATCATCGTTATCACTATCGCAATCTGTGTGATTAATTTGACCATTTCTTTACTCAATCATACCTCGTGTTGCTTAAATGTTTTGGACTCCAGAAGAGCAGCCTGGAATTGATAGTGCATTTAATTTGGAGTGCATTAGCATTGGTGGCTCTTCTTCATCTCTTCCGCCTCCTTAGCACGCCCTACGCTGCACCGTGTTCAGCCAAGTTGTGAAGCATTAATGCAAGTGATGTCTGCCCCAACAAAACCACGTACAGGCAATGCTATCAAAAGCTTACATCAGATGGCACTGAGAGACACCACGCGACATTTGCCTTTAGTCGATCACACGCGTCAGATTCGAAGAGGTCAATCACAAAGCATGCTATCAGACATGCTCTTCTCTGCGTTGTATTCCCCTATTACTCATCATGCTTTGCAACAGCGTTCCTGCTATTCCGCTTTATTTTTTTTTCGCCTTTGATCTTCTTTCCATCCCGTACCTCTACTGCATCCCTTTTTATCTCAGAGGGTCAAAGCAGATAGATAATGTAGTAACGAAGGCTAAGCTTTGCATTCAACCTCCTTCCTCTCTCTGTGATATGACCTTCTTCTTCTTTCTTGCTTTATTTGTGTGTGCTATTACAATATTACAAAATGTACTCTACAATTGAAGGCTCATATTAAAAAGATTGTTCCTGACCGCCAAGAATGCTTTAATCGAAAACACATAAATTTGCTTCATAAGGGCAAATAAATTAAATTTTATCTAGCCACCTGTCTGGATGAATGGACAAGTGAGCCAGTTTGGGAATAGATGCAAAAAAGGAAGGACTGAGGCGCAGCACAGCACTGTGTAAAGTCGTCTTACTGTGTCCATTTCCAATCCTTATTTCCTCCAGCTGAAAATCTACTTAAGTTGGCGCCTATTTATGTCCAGTTATAACTACTGTTGCCAACAGTAGTGTAAGTCACCAATTCATCTAGACATCAAATCGGGGAAGCCGCAAAAAGCCAACTTTCGTGATCAAGGCAAAGGGATACTGTAAAATTAAGGATTCAGCCACTTAAATCAATGGATTTCTATTGAGGTAACAAAGATGCATTTCTGTTGCACATCCAAAATCTTTTCTGGTGAGAATTGTTGCCTTGCATGACAAAGAACGGCGGCGGTGCATACATTTCTTTGGTGGGAGCGAAGAAACGTGAATACCCGGCTGAGAGTCAGAGGAATGACTAGGAGGCAAAGTGAAGGAAGCCGTAGGAATTACAAGGAGATGGTGAGAATGGATGACTTTGCACGGTGCTGTGGTGCAGCATGCCTTATTTCTTTTCTCCTTCTACCTGTTCCCAAAATGATTCACTTGCCCTCGCATCTACCTGTTAAACTAAGTAAAGTATGGGGGAAATCGGCTTGATTAAAGGAATCCGTATTTTATGAATGGCACACTCGAGAAGGCCAATCGCATTTCAAACACACAAAATTTAATCATTTATCCATACTCTTAGTTATATACAAAAGAAATGTTTGTAGAAACCATCTTTGTGATGATTAAGTGCTTCTTTCTTGCGGAAAACCTCAAGACGCAACACACGTTTATGCCTTAATGCGTGAAACGCACTAGGATACCCGTTGAATTTGAATAAGACAGTAAGGAAGGGCTAAGGGAATGTGAATTAGGAGTGGATGGATAATTGGTGGCAGAGCTAACACGCACTTTCTGATTTTTATATCTCTTATATCACTTTGACGTCTTTTGAATGACAGAGTGGGAGGCTGGTGGATTGCATACAGACGGATAAGGAGGTGGCGCATGTGGCTAATGAGAGATAGACCGAACATGATTGGATTAACAAACAAAACTGACAAAGAACTAGGTAGTGGAAAATACAGTGAAGGGTAGAAGGCGAGAGAATGCGAATCTCCATGTTAACTATAGTTGAATGAGGTAGCATTTGAGCCGGATGAAGCACGTTAACTCCACCTATTGATGTTTTTCAAAGCTTTGGTGCAGTTATGATTGTGAAATTCACCACTAGTTGTAAACAGTGTTCTTAGGTGGCAATTTTTAATGAAAATCTACAGGACAGCATAATGAATAGCAGTGTGCAGTGAGTGTGAAAAGCAATGATTAACCATGGCTATTCAGCAGGCCACACCTCTGTCGAGAGCCACCGTGGCAGCAAACGACTGAGAAATGTAAGACCTTGTTGACGGCATGGGCAGCGTGTGCATAGACTCCTCTGTCGACTCCCCCTTAGGCATTCTTTTAGCCAACAATCAGACAGTAAAGCAGATGAGAGGTTTTGAGGCTTCATCGCGGTTCCCTTTGCTTGCAACAAGCCTCTTCTCACGATCTGTCATATCGTATAGCACGGTGGTACAAAATAATAGAGGTTTTAGGAAATAAGCCTTTTCTCCTTTCATTTGGGCAGCATCGTTAAGAAGCTTACTTTACGATCACGGGTTGCTCAAGTGTATAAGTGACTAAGAAGGGGGCGAAAGGCGCTTGTTTGCTTTTAGCAAAAGGGAACGAAAAGGAAACCTTTGTTTTAAATGATAGATGGAGAGAAAACAAGAACTTACGCAGATTTTTGATAGATAAAAGGGGAAGACAGAGCAAGCAGGAGTGGAAGGAGTAAGAGTGAAGCGAAGGATTGATTCATAAAGATAACATTGAAGAAGTGAGGACATGATGTCTAACGAAGACAGGAAAAAAGGATTTGAAAAGATTTCTTGGTAACTGCTGCGTCGACACGAAATCAAGTCGTACGATGATTAGTTGCCATCTCTGATGCGTCAGACTCATGCCTAACGATTGAGCATGACATGACGTCGATTAAGACTCTAACCATATTGGTCTGACCCATGAATTCAGATTTTATTTGCTCTTATAGCCCATACATACGGCACAGAACTGTGTGGTCACAATTTTATCATGTCTAATTTCACAGTGAATAAGCTTGTAGACCCTCTTGATCCTGAACAACTTTAACTTCTGATAACGCCGCAAGACAACGATATTGTCTATCAAATCGCTTTATCATTCTTTATGTGCTGACTTGTTTTGCATTCCTTGTCTCAAGCTTTTGTACTTTTATTACCACGTTCTGTCCATCGATCACCATGAGTTGAGGCTAGACTCATTCGTCGTCCCTTACAGCTGTACCTTTCTGCAGGCACAGTAGTATACTCGATGCGCTTACGTTAGAAGTTCTTCACGCACTTTTCATTCGCACGCTTGTCAGGGTTGGCATCGAAAAACTTTTGTACAATTATTCCAATCAGTGACATTACTATTTTTGACTATCGCAAAGCCGCCCCAACGACCACGCAAACACACCTAGTCGAGCCAGTGGGATCAAGGTCAAACAAGACCAGATCGCATGCATAAAATAGCATCAAGTTACATGCAAATGCACATGTTCTTATTCCAACTGTTTTGTTTTACAGGTGCATCTATTTCGGAACACCCAGTTTTACTGAGGGAGGGACAAACTCCAAAGCCTATGCTGCAACATACATCTTGCATCGACTTGTCTTTACCTCCAGAACAATTTGAAAGCCTAAGCCATCCTCAGTCTACCACTACATTGCCGATCTTTCCGGCGCCAAACTCACACCTACTTGACACTTTCTCAAATTTTACGTCAGTAGCTGCTACAACCATAGGTACAGCAACAGTTCCCATCGTCAAGCACCTGCCAACATTCCCGGCAAATGCCTCCTTGATTTCAAATTACTCTGTTCTCCACCAACTTGCTGCCACGGCATCTATGCCTTATTCAGCAAACTTCTCTACAACACCAACCACAGAGCAACTTCAGGTACGCCAGACAATATCTGAGGCACGCAGACAGGGCAGACGCAGGATCTACATCTTGTCGCACCAAATTGGTCGCCAGACATTCAAAATTACTTGGATAGTGCTTCTTTTTGAGGAGTATCGAAAAAGTGTAACGCACACTCTGCCACACATCTTTGCAGATCTTACAAAAGTAGTCACTGCTTATAAGTAGGTGGGGCGATTTGAAGAGCACATGCAATCACCTGCTTTATGCCAGTCCATCATTATCCTTGATGTTTCACACAATCGGCAAACTTATTGCCATTACATTACTTAGTAGCTTTCCGATTCTGGAAGACCATTCAGGCCCTTCACCGAATGTTTTACTCAAGACGAAGCCCACTGCATAATCATTAGGAAGGTGGTAGCAATGGTACTATTTTTAGAGCCTGGTAAACTGTTATCCATTCCGCTCTTTGACAATTCAACAATTTCTTCAAACGTTTGTAACGGAAGTGGATTAGTTCGTGTATTATCCATGGGTTATATGCACAGACGGTTCGACTCTAGACTCTTTTATGTAGGTCGAAAAGAACAGGTCTGTTGCACGAACCCTTGACGAATTTGGCTTTCTTGTGGCAGAAGCAAAGTGGCTTTAATAGAGGTAAAAGTAAGGGAGGGTTCATGTAAGCCCTATGGTAACGCAATTCTAATGCTGTCTCGGATGCTTACCATTCATTCTGCTTTCCAAGAACAAAAGTGCTTACGGTTTCGTGTGATTGATTCGACACCTTTCCGTGACATAAAAAAACATGGAAAGGCTGGAAGAGACTCAAAGAGTAAATAAACCGAGTCCCTTAGTCTTGCCCTTTATCTAGTTGTCACTAAACTTATGAAAAGGGAGGGAATAAAGTCGAGTTTAACGTCGATTGTCGCGTACTCTGAAGTGCTGTTAGCCACGTATTCCATGCTTCCATGTAGCTTAAAGACCAGCGCGTCTCCTCAGTAACAGCGAGAGCCGACGAGTGATCTTGCAGCATTTGGCTTTAGAGAACATGATCTAGTTGGCATTGAAAACATTTGAGATGCATTTTGGGGAAAAGCGGGGAGCAACTGACCGGGTGTTTTTGCTAACATCGCGTAATTTGGAACAGCAACGTCACACCTACAGAGCAATTGCATCAAGACAAATCTGAGTTGCAGACTACAAAAGCAAATAAGTGATCAACAGTATGTCAACTCGATCAACTCGAACCAACGAAACTGATCAGATGGTTTGTAATAAAAACATTACAATCAGCAACGCAGGCCTAAATTGTTGTTGGCTGTAGGGTGTGGTTTGCGTACACCCGACCTTTTGAAAGGGACACAACTTACTTTCTAGCATACCAAACTTCGAGCAGGATGACTAAGCTCTTGTTCATGTCCTATATACTCCTATTATTAGTAGCACCCATTCACCGCTCTCAAGTAATTTGTACCCACTTTAAGCTTTAGTTACCCATTTTAATTCGGTTTACTCACTTATTGGAAAAATTAAGCGCAAAATTTACCATTTGAACTTTGTATTTTCTAGGTACGTAACCTCATCAAGTTTGTTCGTTTTACTGACCGATGGATCAGGCGATTAATTAGAAATGAAGGTGCAGATTGCTTAAGTTTTGTCTACATTTTCCTGCCCTCGTGGAAAAAAAATTGTGCAGAGAGCACCTCCAACACCCAAGTAAAATTTTTGCGTTGACTGAGGCTATCACAAACTACAACAACAAAAGTCAAACCAATTCCGACTTCGTAAAAAGTAACCCGAAACAATGTAACGAATAGAGCAAGCTGCTTAGTTCAAGAAAATTTGTTTTGCACAACGAGTTAGCTACAGGCAAACGAGAAACCAGTCATGTATAAAACAAGAAAGGCTACAAATGATGGACGAAATAGGCATATGTTTGCTGATTCAGATCAGCTCTTCATCCAAACGGACACAAATGACCACGCAAATGAACCCTTGTCTCTCATTTCCCTCTCCCACAACGGGCTCACTCTATGTGACTCAGAAATACACAAGTAACATTAGGCACAAAAATTGCTACACTCAACCGCATTTGCGTTCAATGTTCCCTGGAGTCTTCCTTTTGCTATACACAATGATTAGGCACCTTAGACAACAGTTGATAGCGTGGGTGGTTGGAGTAAGAACGGATGATCAACCACCTACCCAGTTCAAAACAGTGAAGATGATTGACTGCCAAGCTGCATGTTGGCACGAGGAACGACGGCATTATGATTGAACAGGTTAACACAGAAAAGTGTCTGCTCATTACAACGCATGCATGGGTGCTCGATTTGGTCCCTACATTTTGACTCCTTACCTTTATTTTTTCACGTAAGTACCACGAGAACGCCTCTTATCTCTGGATCCCTCACGCAACTCTCCTTCTCCTCCTCCTACCTCATCGTCTGCCAACGCTGTCCTCGTAGTCGATTTGATTGACTAGAAGGACAAGTTATTTGGCGAGGATGAGGAAAACGCGCCTTCACACCCACACACACAAGCACCCACACGTTCCTGCTTGTTTTCGTTAGACGCCAATTAAGGCCACTCTCCAAATAAACAAAAGTAAAAGTGGACAACGCTGCACACACAAGCTTGGGCAAACAAACAGACGGGAAAAAATACATTGCGGGAACAAAGCAGGCTGTCTAAAGCAAAAGCGAACAATTCTACTCGCTATTGTAAAGTCAGGTAGAGGGGTTCTTTACAGAGAGAAAAAGGATTGAGAAGTGAGATAGGCAGGTAGGGATGCGACTAGTTTGCGACTTTGCTCTCGAAAAGGTAAGTGAAGGAGAAGTAAAAGTAGGAGACGGAATCGAGGCGAAGTGCAGTGGGACAAGCTAAAGTGACAGAACGAAAAATGGAAATAAAGAGTTGATGGTAATCCAAGCAAAGCTATGCTAAAACAACATTCGGTTCCATGTAAAGCTTGAGTAAGTCAGATCCAGTCTAATCTGTGCTAGTCTGACCTGGATTACGAATCTGTGTATTATTTAATCATGTCACAATTGAGATTGAGACTAGTGAAGAGATAAAAGTGAGCCTACAAAGAGGGTGCTGGCAGATGATGAGGTAGAAGGAAAAAGTGAGGGAAGAGTAGAGGGTACAGAGGTGCGTGACGTTCACATGGCACCAAAGTAGAAAAATATAGGTAAGGAGCTAAAATGGTGGGCGTACTGACTTCCTCTTTCGAATGGGTTTGACACAATGCAAGACGCAATGCGTTTAAGCTCTTAGACCGTAGCGGGCGACGAAGGAGACACTCACCGAAGATGGGTTGGAGTGTGACGTGAGAAATGAGACGTAGATAAGAGAGCACCTCTTTAACTATTTCAAAGACGTCATCGGACCCACTTCTAGTCTGCGTACCTCGATCCATAATGTCTGCAAGAAAGAAAGAGACGACCACTTGGCATAGATTTACTTCAAGTTGATTGGACGGGCCAAATTTAAGTGTTGCAGCTGGCTTAAATGGTAACGTGTAGGGTGCCTTACTCAAGCCTGTTTTAATCTACCCTCGGTTGCCTATCTTGTCGATTCCGATCCAATCTAAATTAGTCACACCTGGTCAAATATGGACTTGCGTACCATTCTGCAGTGCTTTTGCAGTAGGACATGAATGATAGGCAAGTTAATTTACACCAGCGGGCCCCCTGAAGTATATTTAAGGTCATATTTGAGACACGAAAAGCAAGTGTGTAGGACAGAATGTTGATATAAGAAATCGGCATATCACCCCCAAAGAATGGTATTAAGTAAAACAAAAGGACTTTTCTGGTGCGCGCTTCAATTCTGTGCCTGGGAAAATGCTATTTTTCATTACGAATGGCAATATTGGTTTATGCGCTTTTCGGTAGGAGTAAAGCAACAGGAATGCTTAGCTGAAAGAGTCAAGGAGTAGGTGGGAAGTCGTGGATATAGAGCTGCAGTGCAGTGTTCTTCACTTCTTTCCTACCCTCTTCCATCCTTTTCCACACTGATTCACTTGTCCACTCATCTAACCATGTGACTGTGATTTATAAAGCAATTGGCTTAATGAAAAGAGCTTAATTTTTTTTCGAAAAGCACACTAGAGGAGATGTCAATATTGAAGCGGCCACGCAAATGAAGTGAAGAAAGAGAATGAGACACGGATGGATCGTCAATAAGAGGCGAAAGCAAGAGCAGGCGTAGAAAGAGTGAATTACCCGCCTAATGCTAGGCTTTTTAAAAAATGTATCGCTTAATTCACCCTATTCAACTTTACTTTCTTTATCTCATATTCTCGCACATTTGCATTGTCAATCGTTAAGTTTAAACTGCTTTTTCATTTTCCTTTGTTACCATTCTTTCTTAGCCCTCCTTGCCGATGTAGACAACTTGCATTGCAAGTGCACCGACATTGCTTGATTTTGTAGCAAGACCTGCTGCAGGGGTTTACAAGAGTAAGCAGCCAAATCTCATAACTGGACAACTCGAGATCAAAAAAAGACAAAACAAAGCGCATCATAAGACCTGTAGTGTCCCAGCTTTCCTTGTCACGATAGACACCCTTCACCTCGACCACACATGCGGTGTCCGATTTTAAAGCGGAAAGTGCTGTAATCTCTTACAGAAGGTAACGAGCTGCTGACACCCAAGTCTGAGGAAGTTCGCGTTGATGTAAATAAAAACAAATGGAGCTCTGTACTTTTGCTAGTTCCGAATTCATTGCCGAAATTGGACTGCTATGCGACGTCAAACAATCGCAGAAGAGAGCCTACCAATAAGTCTTAATATTGAACGTCTAAATCAAAATTGCAAATATTTGTGCTATCAAAACTTCCTTTGCTAAAACGGACTCTCCACATGTCGAACATGCTAAAACTGCTGGATATGTGAGCAAGAACTGCTACAAGCAAGTGAAAAAGGAAGCCGAATGGTGAGTTTCATTTCTGGCCGATTTTGGATTAAAGAGGGGAGCAAAGAGTTGTGCTCTATACCCTTGTTGAAAGCGTTTACAGAGCGTAACATGCATTTGACCATCAAATTCAATCAGTTCTGATCACTGAGAGTGCGCATTCGTTCGTTGCCAACCATCTGTGTCATCCTAGGTGTTCTTATCATCGGCCAAACCTTACTCTCTTACACATTGATAGAAGAACTGTCGCAAACAATTACTGAATAGAATAGACTGCTAAAATAAAATCTTGGTCGGCTCTGTATCTGAACAGACCAAAAATAGCGCAAATTTATATTCTTACGCTATTTTGACTTTTTCGTCAAAACAGGCCACTCAAACATCGGCCAGGATCAAATTTTAATTCACAACATGGAAAATACCACAGCTACTAGCGATGGAAGGAAGTCAAGTACGAAATTCAGTAATTTTGATAAAATATCGAGAAACTAGATCGCAGATATATGCTTATGCCGTCCAATTTTTCGTATTAAAATCATTCGCACTACAGTGTATTCATTTCTAGGCATCAAACGTCCTACAATTGAAATGAGTTTCACTGGAACGCAAGTAGCCTAACACTTATAGCCCAATCCTAAACGAATTTAGATTTAATAAACAAAGTATGGCGCGCCCTGGTTTTCTTTAATGCACACTCTCAGTCCAGCTGCATGGCACAAAACGTTATAGTTTCAAAGGAGGTCTGTGTAGCAATTGCAAGAGAAAGCCTACTACTAAGTAGGTAAGTAAGTCGGGGCCTTATTATGGTCACTTTAAGACTGAAGTGAAAAATTCTAAAAGTGCAGTACACTTTGTCTAAGTTGGCATTATTTCACTTGTGTAATGCCTCATTTATGCATTGACCTAGGCTGCCATTTGAAAGCCGATTCCATTCTGACCATCCCGATGGTGGTGAGCAGCTATTTGGTAGTCAAATCCTTTTCTCGCCTCGTCTTGAAGGCTTTTAACTATAACTTCATAGCTATTTAATAACCCAGAATGACTAACAATTATATAGGTGTAGGTACTATAGCAATTTACTGCGCACTAATGATTAAAATCTTGGTAATAAACAGTAAAGTCTAATCATCCAGTTAATAGCTGTTTTAGTTATTGCATGACAAGTGTGGTAAGAAATCATAAATTCAATTTATTCTTACCTGCATTATGTGCAAAGCAATGCCAAAGGCGGGACCCTGATCTTGAATTCCTCGTTAAAGGACGCAGTACATTCCAATGAAATTCATGTCCCGTAAATCCATTTTTACCAAGTAATTCTCAGCAAGTAAGATAATTTTCTGAAAAAAAACCTGGCTCACTTTTGCCGAAATCATGTCATTTTGGCGTTACGATGGTCTCACTTGCCAATGAGGTGGAAGGCAGTTACCGCTGATGACCTCCAAAATGATTAACGACTTAATTAACTTAAAGACTTGTTTCACCTAACAAAATATGCAATCGGCAATTGGCATGCGTTCAAAAATTACCAAGAGCATGAGTGGTTATTTTTGGCCTTGAATGATACGTGACTAGGTTCTATAAACTTCATTGGATTTAAATCTGTCACTCATCATACGCGTGTGCCTATATTCAGTAAAATACTTCTTTACGTTCTGCTCTATTTCTGTTTTTAGACGACTTTTGGGAACAGCATCTTTTGCTCATTCTTTTAGATTATCAAATCTACTTTGCATTATTCTGTACCTACGAAACGATACGGCAAGTAAAAGTAATCTTAGATACACCAAAATTGCACATTTATTGTGCATTCGGAAGTGATTTTTTGCAAAGTGTAGGCGTACAACAGGTCAAAACACATTGGGGAGCGATATAGCATTTCCACCAACAGCAGCTCAACAAACAAGGAGATCATAATATGTGTGCAAGGCACCACACCATGCAGAGTCCCTTTAGTTTGGCAACTCATTCCTTAAAATAAACAAAGCATGCACTTTGAATCTAATAGTGCTTTTATCTATTTCTTGAGTATGCTTGTTTGTTCGAAAGCATGCTGCAATTCAATATTATTATGACGCGGTCTATGGGCGCCATTAATTTATTTATAGTGAGAGAGAGGCAATTCAGGAAAACCGACAACATTATCTATGGCCAGGCTCCTTCCACAACTTTACTACGTTCTTTGAGCAAATGAGCTCTTGTTAATGAAATTAGTCTAAGGGGAATATTGTAGAAGCGTGCAGCAGGTATTTGCGCTGTAGCAACACCACAATTTGTTAGGTTGGGTCAGATTCGGCTCATCAGCTACGAGAAGTCGACAAGGGGCTGAAGTAGGAGCCCTGGTGTGTAGTTTGACTGACTATTGCAAGCGGCTCTACTGCTTGCGAAGTCCTCTTGGTGGGTGGTGGGTCGGTGCGCAGCGGTTTTATTGTCTGATAGGTGGATTTCTCTTCTCTGCCACCTTCCCTCCCAACATTGCTCACGACTAGTTGTTGAAAGAAGTGAAAGTTGGGTTGACAATGGTAAGGAGAAGGGTGGTCTTCCTCCTTTCAAGTCACTCCTAGGAACTTGCTCACGACTCTTCAATTAACGCGTTCTTCGCAACGTCTTCTTGTGAAACAACAACACTGTCTTATTGATTATGCGGAGACTGCTTTTATTAACAAAATGAATGCAGACGGATGCCTCTTCTCTGCTTCTCCTACTCCTCGGCACTATTGTTAAGTGTCTCCTTCGTCTCCTGCTGCGCTCAATGTGCTTTAGAGTGTTGCATCTCGCATCGTGACCTACCGTGTGAACTCCATGCATTCAACTCTACAATGCATCTACATTGTACTTTTTCTTACCTTTGTTTTCCACTTTAGTGACACGAGGACGTGTAGCTCCTCTGTCCTTCTCGCGCTTCTCTCACCATCATCTCTCTTAAATCCAGCATAAATTCTCCCCTCTCTTCCTCTCCACTTCCTACCTCACCAACCGCCGGCGTCCTCTTGACTATGGCATTATTAAATCAAGCAAAGAAACATAATCAGATTTGATTAGCACAAGCTAGACAAGATCTGTCCAACCCACACTGTACTTAAAACCAAACGTCGCTTTGCATACCTTAGCTTAAATTTCCGAAACTCCTATAATTTTGTGCTTCTTTTGGCCACCCTAGCTTGCTCTGCATCACTTTGGCTTAATCCCATCTCCTTTCCTTCCTCTTCTCCACTTACTACTTCGTGACCTGTAGGCTGGCCGAACTTCTGTCTGCCTTTCTAATTGCCCACTTCCTGCATTCACCTTGCAGAAAGCCCCTCTACCTGAAGCTTCACAATTTCGGGTAAGAATGTGAGCTTGCCTCCTTAGTCCATCTGTGCCCTTTTCACTGTATGTCTACGCCTGTCTGTCTATTTGTCTACCCGAGTCTGCATGTGTGTTAATGCCCGATTCAATCTCTCTCTCTGGCGAGTCATCTTAATTGGTGCTGCGCGGAAGCAGGCATGAAAGTGCGTGTTTGTGTGTGTGTGTGGATTTAAGTGTACATGGATTCAAGGGCTCATTCGTTCCATCTTTTCCTTTACGCTTCTCCTTATAGACGACCAAATCGACAGTTCTATCCTGAGCCTAGTAACATCTCCTTTGGTCTTTTGTTGGATGGCCAGTCGGCTGCCCATTTACTTTTAACTCCACACATCGCCAGTATTTTACCACCCATCAACTCACTTCATTACATTTAATCGTTTTTTTTCCTCCGGCTTCCCTAATTTCTTTTTTTCCTTCCTTCAGATTGAATTTGACACCTCATGGTGGGAAGAGAGTAGTATTGAAACGCCTATGAGTTGCTTCGCACGGCGGTCGACTTTGAGCAAGCAAATGCTAAAGAGAGGCAAGTCAAGCAATGTAGCACGTAAGACTGATGCATACCTTGATGTCAATCGAAGGTGGTTTGTCTCCTTTGTCGTCAGTAATCCCTATCGCCCATGTGAGAGCTGCAAACGGTAAAAATGCAGTGCAAGCGGTAGCAAATAAAGGTGATACACCTGTCATTCGACGGCTGTATGACTCGCGACTGGAGAGCTGTAGTGCCTCATCCCTATGCTGCGATGAAACAAAAGACGCTGGCGGAGCGCCAACCTGATACGAGATCAGCCACGCGCTGGCTAAGTCCCTGCTTTTCCCTTGGCACTTCGAGAGACAAAAAAGGTGGGGAGGAGCAATCAAGAGAGGAGCTAGAACCTGCCTACATTTGCTACAGTTTACTACTACTACTACATGGGAATTGAGAGAAAAACCAAGACAACAAATTGCAGAATAGCAGTCGCGATCAATGAAAGATGAAACAAGTTGAATAGGAGCAAAGCAACGCATACGGGCTATTTGAGGTACCACTGGTGGCCAAAACTTATTTGTTATTGTTTTGCACAAAAACATGAAGAGAGATTTTGAACGAGACCAAAAGAGAGGAAGTAGAACACAATGATGTAAGCGTAGTCTCTCACTACCCATTGCCATTATAGGCTCTTTGTAATTCAAATGGGCTTACAGTGGAAATATTTACTACGAGAACGGCCATAGGTAATCGTAGACGGAAACTTCGTTCTGAGTCTTATTACAGCAATTTAATTGCGCTCCTTTAAGGAAGTGACTAAATGTGAGTTTATTGTGTTGTGCTCCTGAACTCAAATCTGTCGCTCTTTCCATACTCAGTCGCAATGAGAGCGCAGGAAGTCACTCGACTACTAACGCAGAGAGATAATGTCGCACGAAATAATTTTGCCTGATGTTGATGGCTCTTCAGATGCTGACGAAGTTCCACAAGAAAAGTTAATTTTCACGTGTTGGTGACGCCTGTGCGCCCGTCTAACAAGATCCTCATTAATAAATCGTTAAATCCCTAATTCTGAAGGTCTGGTCAGTGTATGAATAGGCAAAATTGCACAATCTACCACTTCGTCTATGTAGACCATCTTCAGACCACGCATTACTGCAATGCTAAGACAAGAGAATAAAGTAGTAGGAATTTGCGCTACAACAACCGATACGCTTATTACTTAACCTAGAGGCGGAAAGGCAGCCAAAATTATGCAAGACAGACTTTTTTTAGCGATTAAACTGAGTTTGTTACCAGCTCTCCTTACCTGCTCATCAGAAACAAAACCGTTTTTGGGACCGATTTGAACCAACTCCACACTGGTGATGACCGCAGGATGAGCAAGAGGAGACTGCGGAGCTTGCAACGTCAAAATGCGCTGTTCTCACCACGCATTTTGTAGGGGTAGATGCGAGACTTTGTAACCCCATCTGCTGGATAAGGAAAACTTGCCAGAAGACCTGCCGACGAAGGAATAGTCCACCTGTTCATAAGGTCACTTACTTTGACTGCGTCAAATAGATTTCGTTAACGCTTTCAACAGGGAAAAAAATAGAATTCTCAATTGATTCCTGATTGACGTAAAATGCGGCCTGTGAAATAGAGAAACTAAGTTTATGTGATTGGGTTCGACTAAGAGATAAATCACTGGTATACTTTAAGATTTCACTTTCTATGTAACACAGGTAGTAAAACGCCAAATCGTGTGTGCCTGTGGGGTCTTCTGCTATTCAGTGGACCCATTTGGCTGAACAATACTACTTCAGTTTCACGCCAAGTTACCAGTAGCCTGCCACTTAGCTGGGTGTTTTGTAATCCAACTATTACACGCCGTTGCTTTGCAAGTAGAAACAATATATTCGCCGAATGCACAAGTAATTGCTTTCATTTCGTTTTCTAAGGTGTTAAGACTCCTACTCTGTGGTCCTCCTGGAAAGAATTGTCCCTGAGATAAATCAGTAGATCCTGCTGTCACCTCCTCAGCACGTCAGCACTACACTCCCTGCCCTAAAATTATGACTTACCTTGCCTTACTTTCGAGTGTTGACATAGTTTTTGCATCTGCTGCATGCTAGTGTTCCCCACCCAAGGAAGTGAAAATCACAAGAGTCAAGCAACCAAGCATTCCATGTCTATCGATTCCTTTTATTTTTAGCTTAGCGAACAGTCTCGCTCAACACATCGTCACACCTGCAAGTTCACCATCCAAACGAATTGGAAATGAAGGCTAAAAAGCGTTACATAAGTATGATATTGACCTTAAGGTCAAACGCCGTCCTTGGCCTTTTTTACTGATTTTGGTGTGCAAACTCCTCCCTAATGGCCTTCGTTCTCAAGCAAGAGTAATAAGTTTGAGCACCTTATGCACCGTAATGCGGTGATGATGCCTAGAGCCCATGGTTACCCATATGGGTTCGTCAGCCAACGCTGGTAGCAGACACGTATTCCTCCATATAGCGTAGAAAAAGCGCTAGAGCATCTCATCAGTGACTGAGTTAGTCGACGAGTAATCTTGTAGCGTTTGGCTTTAGAAAACATAATCTGGCTGCCATAGGAAACATCTCTTTGGTGCATTTTAGTGAAAGACTTGGAGTAGTCAACTGAGTGGTTGGTCCCACTAACGTCGCATAAGTTGGAACAGCAACGACAGACCCGTTGAACAATTATTTCAATAAATTGATTGAGCTGCAGACCATAGGAGTAAGTGATTAATAATCTGTTGGCTCTATCGTCGTACTAGAGTCTTATCCAAGTGATCGAGGGTTCCGTTGGATGCTTCATAGAAGGTCTCCTCCAACTAACAACTCAAAGAAGGTAAGCACAAACAAAGTGAGGAAAATGAACTGGCTAGCCCGTAAAGAAAGTAATGAAGTTGTAATGCAGACTCAAATTGTTGGCCGTTGCAAGGGAATCAGAATCGGGCAGTCGACCTTTCAAAAGAAGCCTAGCTTGCTTCCTAATTAGGCCAAATTTTAAGCAGGATGAATGCGCTCCTTTGAGATAAACACACTAACTGTTATTTATTTATTAAAGTCTGCTTAATAAAGTTTTAACGAGTTTCGTCTTTAGTAAGCATAGTAAAGCTGCCTTCCTTTATGTGGTGGTAAAAAGGGCAACTAACCACCAATAAGAGACTGAATTGACATTGATTATTGAAGTCGAGAGGGAAAATCTGGCCCCTAAATTGGCTAAAGAATTTATTCCAAGCTACTCGGAGTTCAAAGCGGAGCTTTAAATGCACTGCGGATGCGTCCTCACCGTTCGCAACTCCATAGCTGTCCCGAAAGATTAGGATTGAGGAAAAAACCAGGGACAGGGGACATAATGGGCAGGGAATGCCAGAAAGAGGAGGAGGGGAAAAGAATAGTTTAAGAATTTACTTCGGATCGAAACAATTAATTGCATCCTGGCCATAAGCAAAGACACATTTGCATGGGTTTGAGCTTTATCACCCATTCATTTAAACATGCGGTTCTTTGCAGCTCAACTTGCCCTGAAGTCCAATCGATCGATATGTGGATCGATAGACCGCCCAAATGATAAGAGAAATGCACTGACTGCATAGCATGCGATCTTATCGATTCATCGACCTATGCACAGACTCGTGCGTTCGAATCAGCAATGAGGCGTTGGAAGGGAAGAGTGCAGATGACCTGGATATAGGCAATCCACCCACTCACTTGCACACCCGACCCCATTCTTTGGCCACCTCCTTCTGACGCATACGAATCGCACACCTTCTTGAAAGAAGGATCCCTGAGCTGCTACGAAAGGGGAGGCTTACAAGCCATAGGGTCCTTCTTTGCAAAAAAAATGTTGTAGCTGCATCGACAAGAGTTGGTGACAGTTCACGTCCATTTAACCACCACCACCGCAGTTGTGCTCGCTTTTAATCCATGCGTTACTCATGGTCCCAAAACACCAACCTCTTGTCAGTGGTTGCGCTCTAATGGGAGAATAGCATCACTCTCGGGGAAACCCAACTGTAGACGATGCAGGCACTCACGTAGTGGCACAGTTTTGAGGTGCCACCGCTACTACTACCACCAACGTAGAGCCTATTAATTTCCGACGACCAAGTACAACACTTTCTAGCAGAGAGATCGAATTATTACAAAAGACATCGGTACCAATAGGGTAATGTTTCAAAATTGAAACAAAAATCCTTCAAATGCAATAATTTGTGTTCAATAAGAGGTGCGTAGTCAATGTAAAAATGCTTTAAACAAAGTACTGGACGCTAGTTTTGTCATTCTCTTTGAAATGCACTCCAATACCTGCGCTTGCATTTCATTTGCAAATAAAAACGCTCAACAGCAGCAGCACTAAAATACCAAAATGCTTAAATCAGGCCGCAAACTCGCGTATCGCAGGACTGACCCGACATTTCCCCTTGTGAAAACATTCTATATCATTTTTTGTGCATCCTCGACAAGCCTCTCGTGGTAATGATGTGACATGCACAAGAATTTAGCAAATAGCACCTAAGTTTTTAGTAAATCCTTGCTAATGAAGGCCAATGGCAGCACCTAGGAGAGCAGACGCAGAAGCACTGCGCCTACAACTGCATTACCAAAGTAGTCGCAATATCTTCAGTTTAATTGATCCAACGGGTCAACTCCTACTCCAAAAGTAGAA
Organism: Taenia hydatigena; assembly: GCA_036345935.2. Lineage (NCBI taxonomy): Eukaryota > Metazoa > Platyhelminthes > Cestoda > Cyclophyllidea > Taeniidae > Taenia > Taenia hydatigena. Next base: position 22,973 of record JADWOT020001594.1, on the reverse strand, counting down.
AAGGCAAATACCCTCCATCAGCTCGTTCGTTTACACTGCAAATAACCTTCTTGCTAGCCTTGGGTTGGCGCTAAACAGCACACGTCACACATAAACACTAAGTAACATCAAGCGTGATTCCAACCAGGGTCGCGAAAACCGTTTATTATTTGTCTGAGGGCTTTCTGAAAGAAGGTTGACACCAGGCATTTAACATGTTTTTATAAGTTTTAACAAAGAACTTAGGCAATGCATGCTGCATCTGATTTGACAAAAGTAGGGTCCACATTATTATTATTATTATTTATTTTAATTTTTCGAACAGAAACCTATTATTAATTTGTTTTGCGTCTGGTTATAATTTATATTATTGAAAATACGCACTTCTTATTTTAAACGAATTGGAAAACAGGGTTTGTATATTTTTCGAATTTAACTCTTACTTCCAGCTGTATTACTCATGTTCTTTAAGTGTGCTTTGTAGGCCAGAGGCGAAAGGACAATTTTAGCCTGGTCGTGGAGCACCGCGATTGCTCTCCAGAGGTCGACTCACGCCCTTCTTAGGCTTACCGACATAGCTATCGTATATTGTCCTTCAGCCTATAAAAAAGATGTCTAGAAGCAACCAGCCTTCGAATAGTAAGAGTGAAGGAAAAAAAGAGAAGAAAAGGGAGAAGGCTTATACACAGGTGGCAGTGTTGGCGGGCTTCCCCCACTTCAAAGAAGGAATGAACTTTAGAGGTTGGATGAAAACCGTGAGGTCCAATATCCACTTATATCCTCAACGGCAGAGGATCCCGCTCATCCTCCGTGCTATTCCGCAAGAGCTTTTCCCGGCGGCGATAGATGCAGGGATCTCTCCTGACTCCGACATTGACCATTGCTGCAAGACGCTGGATCAACTTGTCATTGACCAGCAAGAGCAGTCGCTGGCTAAAGATTTTTTCACCGCAATCAAAAGCCAGGCGAAAACGACAAGGACTATGCTGAGGCTCTGCAACACCTAGCCAAACGGGCCTTCAGAGGCTGCCCACCAAACAGGGTAAATAACTGGGTGGCCGTTCAATTCAGAATCGGAGTCCGACCACCAACCATCGCGGCGAGGCTTCACGCCATAAGGACCAACGATCTCAGTCAGTTGGTGGACGCAGCGACTAGGAATCGTCAAGAACTCCTCCTGACACAGTCGTCTCAGACGTCCAACCGCCAGACGAACCCCACACGTCCACGTTTTACTCTGTCGCGCCGTGCCCCACGAGCAGGTGAGCCGTACTTTTCTTACCCTGCTTGCCCCTATGGTTCACTCCCATTTATGCGAGTCTGTAGCAAGCTAGAAGGATGTCCTTGCAGTTTTCTCCTTGGCTCAGGTGCAGCTAGGTTATTAGTGAATCTCCAAACTTTCCGAAATCTCCGTAGCAAGTTTCGCACTAGTCCCCTCTCTACAAAACTACCCTCAGCGGAAGAAATATGAATTGAGAAGAAGGGATGTCGTTAATAGTCTTAATGGGGAAAGAAAAATAGATGGTGCAATTTGTCATGTGTTCAGAATTGATGTGGGGTGTAATGCTTGGCGTTTACTTCCTTCGTAACACCAAAGCGGTCTTGAGTTCTGCTAAAGGCACCTTTGCGACCTGGCACACGGAATCTCTAGTGCCTGTTTCGAGGCTGTGAGCAACTCCATTAACATCTTAGATGGGCTTTGTTCCCAGTTAACGCAGATCACCGAGTAAGGAAGCGGGTACCGGCAATGCCTCGGATTACGTACTACGTCTAAAAGAAGGGATAAGAAAGGCGTTTCATCTTGCACGGCGACACCCTAAAATGTCTCCTACTAGAGAAAAGAAATGCTGTGACAAACACAGTCGACTCAGCGTCTATCATGAAGGGGTCTTGTTCAAATACATAAGTCGATTCCTACGCCTGGAATGCATTGCGAAATTTCACAACCCTTAAAGCAATAAACCCCGTCCATGTAGTAAAAGTTATCTCGTCCACGAACTACCTCGTCCGGAATGCACAACTCCGTATCCAGCCAATAACCGCCCATCATAATAGGGTCCGATTTTACAAATTTCCCTCTAGTCGGTTTCGAGGATGAAACTTACGTAGTTTAAAAGAAAGAAAGCCATCCGGCAGCATAATTAAAGCGAGCCAACGAGAGTAGCACCGAGGCGGTGCTCAAAAGGCGAAATGGCTGTGCAATACTTATGTTCTTTAAGTATGCTTTGTAGGCCAGAGGCAAAAGAACATCTTAAACCTGATCGTAAAACATCGTGGCAGCTCTCCAGAGGCCGACGCATCCCCGTTTTGAACTCTTCTACAGTATCGCTCTATACCTTTCCCCCTGACCTATAATAAAGATATCAAAGAATGCTAAGGGTGAGGAAGGGAAGAGGAAGAACCTTTCGCAGTTACTGGAATACATTGCTTGTTTGGACTACCGGTTTTGGTCAGAGTTACGGAAATGGCCATGTGGTTCTAGCTGCGTAAGCTGGCCTCCATGCCATGCCAGCAGCTCATTTCCCTCTGCCTCTTGAGCATATATGTTTACCTTAGTATTCCTGTAGCGTCTCGAGGCTCCCGCGAAGGCAAAAGAAGGCAGAATGCCAAAGTAGAATACATATATATATATATATATATATATATATATATATATTCAACAGGCAGAGGGAAATAAGCTGCTGGCATGGCCCAGCGGCTAGCCTATGCAGCTAGGGCAAGGTGGCCACCCCTCTGACCCTGACCGAAAACCGGTAGTGCAAACAAACAAAGTACTACAATTCCGCCTTCTTTGGCCTTCAAGGGAGACTCGAGACGTTACAATTACAACAATAAAATAAGAGTCTCTGTTGGCTTGCAGTGAAAGGATAAAGTTACAGATACTTCATTAACTTAAATTCAGTTTGGTTGATGATGATTTTGTACTTCCTGTGATTGTGTTCTGCCTGCTGAACACCTAATTGCAACGATTTTTAGGTAAATTACCTACAACATACTTTGTTCGTGATTCAGTGCAACACTAATTTATTTCGATAGTTTTTACATGACTTTTTAGTAGATCCTGGTACACAGGCAAGCGACCTGCACACCCTCCGCAAAGCCGCCACACTATTAACGATTTTCAAGAAGAAAGATGAAAAAGGAAAGAGTAAAGTTGTTGATGCAATTCGTATCAAATAGGGGTACCCTAGTAGAACATTTGAAAAAAGTTGCGCAATTGAATGTTCAAAAAATTAGTAAGTTTGTCACATAACAGCAAGCGTTAGGCAAAGTAATTAAACATACAATCCAAAGCGCAAAGTTGAGCCGACATGGGAAACGTAAAAGATCCTGAAAGCGCATAAACACTGGGAGTTGAAATGGAGCGTCTCGAGATCGTTTTGAAGACGAGAATGCAAAAAATACCAGGGCAGAATATTTAATCAATAGACAGCATGGCCCGGCGGCCAGTTCAAGTAACTAGGGCAATACGGCCTGTAGCGTCCCGAGGCTTTCTCGAAGGCAAAAGAAGGCAGAATACTAAGGTGGAATATATATTCAACGGGCAGGGTGAAATAAGCCGCTGGCATGGCCCAGCGGCCAGCCTACCCAACTAAGGCAAGATGGCCACCCCTGTGACCCTGCACGGCCGCCTCTGTGTGACCAAAACCAAAACAGGTGGTCATGTCAGACAGAGCACTATAATGCCACGCATTACGACGCAACAATGGAACCCTCGGATTGTGTTGGTGGTCATTCGAGAGGCCAAGTAGCGCAATGTTGAGCACTGGGCAGAGGATAAATATATTGCAGGGGGTAAATGGCATTGTGATGGAGCCCTGATGGAGAGGGTCCCAGGCAATGGATGTATGAAATGAACAAAATGTATAAAATACTTTGCCTTGGTAAATTAAATATCGCGCGTATTGTTTATGCAATACTTAGTTCAAACTCGTAAATTAATTTGGCCACGTATCTCAGCATGTAATTTGAATGGATTTTGAGTGCTGATATCATCGCAAAGTCGTTACTTGTGCAGTGAAGCTTAAAAAGTTAATGAAACCCTGCTTCTTGCTGTGAGTTATTATGTGCTCCCCTACTTTCAAGACCAATGACATGAAAATGTATGCATGTATGCATGTCTACTCAAACTACCATCAGCACAACCTCCACTACAAGAATGCAAGTGTTCAAGTTACGAATAGCGTGTGTTCCAAACAACAAAGCCCTTACATTGGTAGCTAGTAGCGTGCATGCTCCGTTAGTGTCAGCAAAAAGGATTAAGGATGAGGAGAAGGAGGACGGTTGTTATTGCAACTCCCTTATCCCATGCTAGGCCTGCCTGCTAACAGTTTTTTTGACTGGAGTGCTATTGCTACTGAATCGACGCTCAGTAGGAGTTGACGGCAGGGTGAATATTTGATCGCACATTGGCTAGGGTAGCAGAGGTTGCAGACAGACCGAGATCGCAAAAAGAGATCGAGGATGAGGAAGAGGGGTAGAAAGGCATCCATCTGCATTCATGTTGTTAACAAAATCGCCCTGTCACAAATCAACAAGGTGACAGTGTTAATCTACATGAAAACATTATAAAAAACGCGGTCATTGACGAGTTGTGAGCGATGCA
>JADWOT020001594.1:0-16805 GCA_036345935.2 Taenia hydatigena | reverse complement strand
CAGTGTGACGTAGAATGCGTTTATTTTCCGTTCCTTCTCCTTTATTTTTTAATAGCGCAGTTGGTGGCTTACAATTCGTTTAGCAGACATCATTTACTGCACTGTTTCACGACACTGACGACAAGAGTAGCATAAAGCAAAGGTGAAATGTATTTTGTCGCACAGATTGGGTTAGAGCTTACCAACATGGTTTGGCAACCTCGTCGCACATCTTTCAGTCAGTTATCACATAGCGGTTGGTGACTAAAAAAAAACATTCACAAATTAGTCACGCCAACCATTAGCACTCACGCGCATCAAAAAAACGTTATCGAAATAACACGTCACTGTTCCCTCTTAATCACTTTACCAGGGCTTGAGTTCCGTCCAGCTTGATTATAGTGATTGGTTAGGAATAGGCGTGCATCGGCCATCGGTTTTGTCCTTCACTCCTCCAAAGACCGCTGACCTAAGGCAACATATGCTTTACCCAAAGGAAGTGCAATCCGTTAGAGTAGGCTGTCAAATGTCTATTCAATCTGGTCTCGATTAACTCCGGTGGAGCGGTTATGCAATGCTGGAAGATGGTTACTAATTGAGGCCACTTCTGTACTCCAGTTACAACTCCATGTGCCTCAGATCCTATGCCCTAAAAGCGTTCACCTCGTAGTTGATTCGTGTTGACACTAGTTTTCGGTTTTAAAGGTCTCATCGACTTAAATGGAAGGCGTTTCATGCTCAAACTTTTGCAGTCGAATGATGGATCAGTTGAGAAAAGGAGTGGCTAAGTTCGCCCTACCCTTCCGAGAAGAAGAGCACGAACTGATGAAAGACTGTAGTGTTTTTTTTCCTTCCGACAGGAATTTTCCGTTTTTTCCTCGATCTTTCGCTATCGCTCTCCCTTGCAGCCTCATTTGCTATGACCCAGTTCAGATGGCACCAATTAATGGGTGTTTTGGGCAAAAGTGAGGTCAGTCGAAGCAGCGTTGAGATCCGTGTACACATGTAAATAAGAAAAACTTAGTACGTTTGAGGCGTTGATTTTGAAGTACTGTAAATGAGATTTCTGGAAGTGAACTGACCCGTTGACTTTGAAAGTGACATGGAACGTGGACCAAACTCTAATACACATTATGACTGACCGCTTCGATGGGTTTAGCGTCGTCATCGCTTCTGTATGTGATACATCGACTTGTGTGGACTCTAACCTCTAAAACGGTGGAAGCGAGGCAGCACATTGCTCTGCTAAAAGAAAAAGATGTAGAGGAGGAAAAATGACGATGCTGAATTGAGTGGACTCCCATGTCTCTGACGGGACGGCACAACATCCACATTCCTTCTTGCGTGCATGCTCACATTTGTCTTCCATGGACAAGTATTTTAAATTTGATTGCACAACTGCAAGCGTGTCAATCATTAGACCTTTGATTGGCAACAATCTGGTCACCTAAATCAAGATATGCGTGTGGCGCTGAACTATGTCCTACACCCGACCTGAAGCATTTGAAGGTTTAATCTCAGCTAGAATTTAAATAAAAATCAGTTGCAACCAAATTTTACGACCATACTTTCGCCAAAAATAGCTAACTGACCTTTAACATTAACAGGATGGCAACATCTGCTGTAAGCGCCCATTACCCAACCACAGGCCATTTTCATTGCGTTCTGCGGATCGAAAATGAGTTTAAAGGTAAATTGTTTCTGCATAGGATATGAACGCTGGACTTAATGTGCCTTCAAAACAATTTATTTTAGCAACTTCCATATTCGCGCATAGGTCCCATAAAAACATCTTTTGAAAGGCATCAAATTAATTATTTATTTTTAAAAAACCAAGGTCTACAAAATAGCCGCCATCGAAACATGCCATGGAGACCGCAAAATAGTTAGAGCAGTAAGTGCTAATATCACAGCTACTTCATGAAAGACAGTTGAGATCAGTCTGCAGACTCTTCATAGAGAAAACGAATAACTCGCTTTGCCAGCTCTACATATTTCCCATATCCTCGTCTTTATCATCCTGCTGTCGGTCTGTTCCAGCAGCAAGCTTATTTTCGAACCACTTTACCGGCGCCCAAAATTGCTGCTCGTGCTTCAACAACGTATTACCACCTTCTTCTAAACGGGCTTGGTCTAATGGTATTGCTTTTTGTTGGAGCTTCCTTTGTGATTTAGAGCTCTTAGTAGTTCCAAAGATTTCACTAAGACTGCTGCCCCACGATTCGATCGATGGAACACTTTTCTCCATGTCACATACGGTTGGCTGTGTTAGAGATACCCCATTGCCAAAAAAATCTAGTATTCCAAGCTAGGAGGGTTGGGCCTACACAAAAGAGGTTTTGACTTCCTTTAGACAATCCCTGTGGATTGTAAGTAGAAAATTCTAGTCGAAGAAAGGCATGCATTTCGACCAGATGGGGAATCCATATATGCACACAAGAAACAAAGAGCAATTGACACCACTTGGACCGCAAATCGCAAATGGATGACCAAAAGTTGAAGTCTGAATTGGTCTGCCATCGGTGACATCCGCAGTGTGAATGGAGGAAATGAGAATTAATAAAATCGAAGTTGGCGACGAGCTCATCGATCCTCTCACCTGTCAGTTCAGCCTGTGCCATGCCTGTCACGAATGTCTCGAAGACGTCCCTCTACCAGTGGCATGTGTGCATCGTAAGCAGCAGCGACCAGCTGAGGGTCGAAGGGGTCGACGTTGTACTTTTTCTTAGATGCAGACACTTCCGACTCGGAGGGATGGCAAGGTGGTCTAAACTTGCTAACCACCACTTTCTTTTAGTTAATGCCTTTGCAGAAGTCAAGGCACTTCACACCATCAATGTTTAAACGCTTCTTATTATTTTGTTTGAGACAGGCCTCGAAGAATTCGCTTAGAGATGCGCACACATTTGGCGAACTACCTGTCATGAACCCACGTGTGTGCAGCCAGACTCCACACAGCTACCTTTGTCGTGATTGCCAACTTATTCTTTACCTCAGGCGCCATAAAAAAGGGTGCTCCGGTGAAGTCTGTCTTTTTGGGAGGTCCCATCTCTTGAGACACTTCGCATGGGTGATCGAAGTCCGTGATAAAAGTGTGGCCTGAATCAGCAATAAGCACGTTATTGGGTTTGACGTCTAAGTGAACGATGCGCATGACGTGAAGGTGCTTTAGGCCACAAATAATCTTGCAAACGTATAATCGCGAGTCATTTTCACCGAGGCAGCCAACATTTGAGACGAGATCCAGCAGGTCGAATCCGTTTCCTTTGCGCAGCACAAAGGCGGGAGCCCGACGGTTTCGACAGCTTTTAGTCAGAGTAGCTAAAATGGTGACTGCCACTCCTGGCTGGCAAGTCTCAACAGAATGTGGTGCTCTCAAAGAGCACACCGAACAGCAGAGCTTTAATGCGCAGGTAATGGTCGTCGCGATTTTGACACATCTGCTTATGTAGACCACCTCATAGACAAATGTGTAGGAACTACAAGATATAAACTTCACCACAGTAAACTTCTCAGATTCTATGCCTTTGACTTACTCAAAGCTGACTCGCCTGTCTGTCGACTGAACTCAGAGGCTGGCACAGCTGCCAAAAGTACATTTGCCTGAGCCAGTCGAATCAGACCTCACTTTTTAAAGGCTCGTCGCATTTGAAAATCATTCACGACGGTGTGCCAAATTCAGATGTAACGGTGAATGGAGATGAGTCGTTTAGCATCAAGCATGGATAATTTGAACGCCTTTTTAAAATAAGCACTAAATGAGGGTCAAATATCAATTTTACAGGACGCTAATTTGGCCACAGTTTCGAGAGCATCAAAGCGATGTTTAGACTGGGGCGATAATTGGTGCATTCATTATGCTGGGGCCATTTTGGAGTCCTGTTAATTGCGGTAGCAGTCATCTTGATTCTAGTTTCATATGACACCCTGTTTGGGAGAGGTGGAAGCGGAATTTTCTTGATTTGCCTTAGGAGCAGATATTGCATCTTCTCACTTAATGGCATTCAACCCATGGGTGTGAATTATCAACTGATCGACATGTGTCAAAAATGTTACCATCTCCTTATGTCTGGACAACGGTAAAGACGATCTCTCCCAACACTTTTGCTATTCCACGTATAAGAGGATGCACAGTGTGTTTGGCGTAGTAGGCACAAATTACGAATGGTGTGCATCTCTGCCATTGCCCGATTGTCATATTACTTGACATCTAGCAGCATACTGCCCCAAAGAAAAAAAGCGAAAAGATCGGAGGTATGTGCACCACGTCGGATGAGCTTTCGGCATAGAACGTACTCCGTGGTGTGGCTTATGCGCTGCCAGTTGGCTCAGTGAATCACATCGTCGTTATGCCGAAACAGTCACATTGCTCCCCTTCCCCCACTAGGTCAGCATAGATTTCATCACGTATACCGAAGGGTCTTGGACCGACAGCCTACAAAGTGTGAGGTCACGTAGGTGACCTTAGATCAGGCAAATGTTGGCACGGTTTTCATGAGCAATGCATCCATCTCAAAATGCATTGACATTCAACTTTCTTCACTCACTGCACGAAATGCACAAATTCCGTGTTAGGAATTCGTTAATAATTGTGACAGGGTTCACGAGAGCCTGCGTGTGTCACGCATTCATGAACAAAACCTATTAACAAGTGAGGATAAATGAAGGCTAAGTGGAGACATATGATTTTACTCTTTGAGCCCAAAGCATGATAAATGGACGTATCTTTTAAAAATGACTATCCCTCACCCCTCAACCATGTCCATTGCAGAGACACAATATCCTTCACCATCTCTCTGTTCTATTATAACTTTGATGTACCTAAAGCAATACAAGTTCAACCTTCTCAACTTGCAGCGCCTGATTGACGTCTCGATATCCTCTTCAACATCTCCACATGCACGTAAGTAGAGTACGACGCTCACAGCTCGAACATGTCAAGTGACCACCGACGGTGATGTGGTCAACATGTACAGTAAAAGATGTGGGGATGCAGGTGTCGATTAATGAAGGCATCCAACTCTCGAGGGTTCCCTATATTAAAGGAAATGGAACACTCATTTATTTTGAGTGTATCCTTGGAAGACAGTCACATGTTGGTCAGTGACTGTGCCATTGTTGTGTCCCCTCTCACCTATGTAGTAGGTCCTACGAAGCTCTAGCTCCCTCGACACCCGCAGTGGATGCACTACACATTCAATCGCAAAATTGTGCCAAACTATGAAATTGACGCACTTGGGATTGCAAGACTGTTTGGCGCTTGTGGCCATCATAAAATGCTGCATTTTGATGTTTAGGGCAAGCTCTCAATTAAATGATCGCTGCAAGAAGGAGGTCCGTGCATATCGCAGATTGCGTCAACACATGTGGTAGAACACGGGTGAAGCTATCAGTGATGGATCAAAAGGGGGCTTAAAACCTTTATAGCTTTCGAGAGTGGGGTGAGGTGTAATGAGAGGAGCTGGGGTGTACAAAAAATAGGGCACCGATAACTTTGTCCCACTCGTATTTAATTGTTTGGGAAAGAGTAGCCTCACAGGTAAGAGGAAATGAGGTGAATACACGCGTAGATGGAAGGAGAGGAAAAGAATCACATTGGGTTAACCGCTTTTCGAAGCCAGTACCACTACCTTTATAAATGACTTTGCTTGCACAAGGTCAGCAATGGGGACTGTCCTCTTGACCCACATCTTCGTCATCATTAGGCAGTAGGGTGACAACACCTCGGTGCCTGCAAACCTAGTGATAGTGCTTAGGTCCCCCAAAAATCCTCACAATAACAGCATGCCCAAAATCCGTCGCATATAATGGCAGATACTTGGTAAACCGCCTTTGATGAACACTTTGAATGGTCATGAATTACAGGAAAGAACCACATCACTACTCAAATATGCAATTGGTGGAAATGGACTCCTAGTCAGATGGCGATCACTGCATCACACTAAGTGGATGCATCAACGAGCTTTCAGTTGGAAGGAGAACTTGTGGTCAACGATATTTCAATTACACACATTTTTTTCCTCATGCACTATCGATAAATGAACTTGAGGTAGATATCAGGAGCAGGGACGTAAATAATAGTAGGCTTAAACAATGCTACTGCGAATGCAAGAACAGTCGATCCAGAGAGTCCTTGTATTTGTCGTCCGCGGTGTCACCATCGCTTTGGTTTTTTGACTCGCCAAAAGAATAACTTCCTACTCAAGTTCCGTGCTTCACAGCACACAACCATGAGCCCCATCAACACTTGTCATCATGAGAAACGCACATTACTTACTCATAATCGACATTTTCTACTCTCCTCTGCCTCCTTTGCAAGTTAACTATTTTCACGTCAAGAAATATCTGCTCGGCGAATGTAGTGGTTGGGATTTGAGTCCGTTCTTCTGTACTGAGAGCATTTAACTGGGTTTTTAAGAGGCAGAAGTTCCTCGTCAAGCTCCCAATACGATGATTAGGCAAGAGTGCGGTGGAGAAGCAACTCAAGAAGTAGCATTCTGATGGTGGATGCATCAACTTGTGTTTCTCTATTCTTAATGCTATGAAAATTGGAGGTTGGAGTGTTAAGGACTCTCAGCAACAAACAACTATGATGACGAGACATCTGATAAGACCTGCATCAATTGGGAGAATTGTCAAAGGTAGCCAATTAAGTGCCACCTACACGAGCTAAGATCTAAACATTGCGTTTATTCCTCCACCATATGTCGTCTAATGGTAGCTTGGGTTCAAGCGAGATGGAAATGACGGTAATGGAGTTCGAATTACCTGCTTCTACAGCGCAAGCAATGTAGCAATGGTTTGTCTTCTTCAAGCATACTAGTGGGTCTATGTAGGTCATGTTTGCAGACTGTGGAGCATCACCAAGAATGACACCATTCGAGGTTTAAGATTTGGGCGTAGGGGTGTGCAAGCTGTTGCCTACTGGGATCGACGAACACGTAATTTAGCATTTTGGCCACTTGTAAAGTCGTCATGCATCACAGATTTGCATTTTGCCTTAAGTAATAGAACTCTACGTTGAAACATCTCTAATTCTATTTGCATTAAAAATGATTGCCCTCTGCCCTCCTTCAATTTTGCTTTTATAAAAGGCTATTTATCAGAATGGACCACTTTTGCTAATCTGCTACCCATTGTGCTAAAGCTGTCCTCTGCGTAAAGCAAAGCGGAATATCCTTTTACTTTGCACCTTTGTGGCACGAATATTTTGAAACGGATTTACACATTTGGACGAGATCCCAAATCAAAAGGCAAGGATTAGTCAACCTCCGTCAGACCGTTAATTTTACAACTATGCCGATTTCTACTGCGTCCAATCAGCGCGACGCAGCTAGTGCGTAATCGGCTCGTTTAAGCCAATCACCTTCGATTCTGTAGTGGGCAACAACGCAGCGTTGTGTGCGTTTTGGGGCATCTTCAGATTTTATAAAGCCCTTGCCCAACAATCATCGCAAGCGTGTGCCCTGCAAAACTACTGAACCTGTCAGAAAGAACGAGCGCATCGGCTCGGTGTCATGCGCGAAATTCCCCTTTTAATTGCTTCCTGACTTGTTTGTCCTTTTAAAAATATACATAAATGATAACTGAATTTCTATCTGATGAGTACGGAAATTCTTCTTTAGCTTAATTAACTTCATCACCTTGCCAACAAACTGGTTAAGAAATGAAGCGATCCTAGTTTTTTTGAGTTATTCGTATGACGTTCAGCAGGATTTCCACAGCCCAAATGGCAACCCCCATTTTACCACATTGATAAAAAGTATACTTGATTACTTCCTTGTGCCGCTTCATCAATGGATGTCAAGCCACAGATGGCAAATGTTTACACAACTGAGATGAGTCCATTATAATTGCAGAATGTGATCGCAGCACCAAGCTACCAATTCATTTCCTTTCCATTTAAAGACGATGAGAAACGTCCGCAAGCAAAAAGTGGTCTTTATTTGCTCATCTTTTTTTGACTTAAGTACAACGGTAATGAGTGGGCGATATGTTCTTACAACATTTTCTATCCGCGAGACAAATTTTTCTTTCTGGCTCGAACAACCAAAAGGGGAAGAGGAAGGGTAATGAGAACTATACAGCGATCTTGCAAAGAGGAAAACGGGTGGATTATATTGGCAGGAGCATTCAACGTGGACGATGACGATGACACTTTGGGCTTCAATTTCGATTAGATCGTATCTTGTTGAATGGATCATTGTCTAATCTGAACAATGACATCACCCACTAGCATTGGATTTGAACTGCCATCACAAATGTTTTTCAAATGCTCTGTGATTCAATCCCTCTCGACACTGCCATTCAACATTCCCATTCAACCCCTGATGCTCTCTGTGATTACTTATGGAGTCTTCTGTGTTTGGCCATCCTCTGTACTTCGTAGACCTCCGGAGAATGATAGGAGTTGGTGAAAAAATGTATCACTAGGCAGAGGTGCCCTCAACATCCAAAAATAATTTCTGCTAAGCATTTCATGCCCAGCTGCATATCAAATTTATAAGTTTAACGCAAATTTTTAGTTTCAAAATTTTGTGTGAGTTTTGCTTTAAAACTTATCTTCTAACGGCATCCAGATCCGGACTCTTGTTTTTGCCACCTCATGTGCTCGTTAGAAGTCGAAACCCGCTCTGGGTCTGCAGATCACCACCCTAAAGTCGTAGACAGAGAAGCACTATAAATAGGCGTAAGTGAACAAACCTAGTCACCGCAACATCCCGAACCGTTTGGAGCAGTAGCCGATCAGCCAGCATGCCACGAAGCTTGTAGGTACAGTTGGTGCTCTAGTTTGTTCGTTCGTACCTGTTAGAAATCCGGACGCCTTCAGACACAAACAGGTGGAACGCTGCATACGAGCTGCAAATAGCGAGAATGTCCTCGTGTTCTGTGCAGCATCATTTGCATGGAGAGGATCGCAGAGCAGTGCGGAGGTGTGAGTGTGTGTTGAATGCAAAGGTCCGATGTTGGACAAAACGAACTGGAAGCCTTGTCATCTGAGGATGAGAAAGCACATCAGTGACAATAAAATAGGGAGGAGACCCTTGGGATCGGCTTACGCCGTGCTGACGGAGTCGCCAGTCGCCTCAGCTGTATATTGACATTTCAATCTGAGCAGTTGTTAACATCGATGGAACCCTAACTTCAATCGCACTGCATCCTTTCATTTACTCCGGCAGTCGCAGTTTCCACCGTCGCAGGTCTGCTAGCCACGAGCCTCACCACTCCACGCTTCCTGGATATTCTTCTGCTCAAGGACAGAGTTTGCGATACCATGGCATGGCGATAGAAAAAGTGTACAGTTGCAGACCCTACCTCGAAAGCCGCAGCCTACAGATGACTGGTATGGCAGAAATGTTGGGTAGTTAAGACTTTCGAAACCACGGACTCAGTGACTACCGCACATAAAGGGCAAAGGTGGTCTCTAACTTCATTGTAGAATTGTCATGTTTAACAAGGACAGTGTGCTCCTTTATAGACTTTCATAGCCTGATCTCGCCAATATTCCCCGTGAGAACCTAAATCCCGTTCTCCGGAAGTTAATAAAAAAGTACACTAGAATCGTATTCCGCCACATTGCTGCTATATCATTTAGTAAGGGGCTTTGGTTTCTGAAACAGCCAGCACTTCTTGCGGTCAGTCATCTGTGTCACATTTTAGCGTGGCTAGTAGCTTTGGTTTGAAGCTTACCATTGGATGAGCTACAGGTCAAGTGAAGGCAAATGAAAGAATGGTATGACGATCGGGACCTTGGCTCTAACGAATTCAAGTGCGACGCCCAATGCAGTAGCTGCAAGGAGGACCGTTGAACGTGTCCATAACAAGTATCTGCCTGACATAATGATGACGCCAATTGAGGCTAATAATTTGGACCAGCTCGATCCATGCTCTTAAATCCGAATATACATTAATTCTTTATCAATTTCATTGTTGTAAACTTTAGTCAATCTGATTATACGGTAGAGAGCGGAACTCAGACTTTGCGACAGTTGAATTGAAGTATGTGGGAAGGATGAATAAATAAATAGGTAAGAGAAAGACTATAATTGGATTCACGAATAATCTTGCCTTAACTCGTTTGTGAAGTGTTGCCAAATGTAAGATAAGACTAGTCCTGGCATTTGTAAATGGAAGAGAAGGAAAATGAGACGTAATGTATTAGGCCAAAGTAATGAACGAGCCTTATTGGATGGGATGGAGTAGATGATCCCATCACCGGTGACTGTCTCGACTTGCATGTTTCTGTGAAATGTTAACCAAAGGGATGGAAATCCCAATACCGATGGTTTGAAAGGGATCGCATTAGACCAGGTTAGTATCAACCGGCATGGTGGGTAGCCAAGCTTTTTTGGAAGTGGTCAAATATATCAAAGAGTCTTTGCTATAAAATAAATCGTTATATACATCCGTCTACGCTGCTATGTGCTTCTGCTTTACCGGTGATATTTCCAAACGACGGTCTCCAACACATCAGGGCGCTTTGAATGAGAAATGGCTCCGAATAAAGAGGACTACTACTCCGGGACACTGTTGAAACTGAGACGTGAACAGTCTTCGAGGTCTACGAATTATATTACTTATGGAGATGGAGAAACTATGTTCTGCCAACTTTACTGATTTTGTGTTCAGTGAACTTGCTTTAATATTCAGACATTTTTCACTTTCCACGCATTTCTTTAAAGCTGGCATGCGAATACACAAACGTACCATAATTTAAATGACCTATTTTCCTATAAGACCGAGACTTTTTCATCCGTTCATGGCGCACATGGATTAGGCCACAGCCTAACAAATTCTTTAGTTGTGATTAAACACAATTTTGGGATTGCAAACTTTGAGCGCTCCAGAAAATGAATTAGGAGCAAGCGAAGCCCACGCTTTAAAACCTACTACTAATCGTTCGCGGAATTTTTAACTTACAAAACACAAATAAACGTAATATTTGTAATTGAATGGAATAGAGCCCTCTATTCACATCGCCTGTTCAATGATTAGGCAGTCGCGCACGGATATGGTCAAACCGAAGCTGTAAATTCACTGGCCTATCGTGGGTGGGATATGTATTCTCATCATCCGACGTTCTCCTACATTCCAGTTTCCTCAGCAAATTTACTCAACTGAGTGAGAATTATAATGGCCAGTGCTTTAAATGGGCGGAAGTAGAATTGCTTGAAGCCAGTTCGTACAAGAATAGAATCAACGTTAACAAATAGTGCTCACTTATATGTGAGATTATTTCATTAAAAATACCTCTCCTCAAAAATCGTTCTAATATAGTGCATGCCTCCTCCTAATCAGTACATCGTTTATGGAACAGCCTTTTAACTTATGGGTGCTATGACATCACAATAATTCATAAACTAATAGAATGAGGCAACGCTACCCTATCAGTACGTTGAAGAAACTAAGCTAAATCTGTCCAAATTGCTTAGATGAAATGTATGAGAGAGGCGTATATGGCTTTCGTGCTCGCAAAACTGCCCCTTCGCTAAAACATGGTGACCTCATGATCGTAGTAACTGCGTTACAATTGCGGATCCAATCAGCCCCATGAGATCGGTGTAAGAGGCGTATAAATCTAGAAATATAAACGTCTAACTTAGTGTGCCTCCAAAACAATTCATTTCAGCGACTTCTATTTTCAACGATAGATCCTCACGAGAACATCGTTTTTAAGACAATTATAATTCATCCATTTTTTTAAATCTAAGTTATGCACAATTACTGCCATAAAGATACCAACATCACAGCTTTTGAATGAAAGACAATCAAGGTCAGTCCGCAGACACTTCATAGAGAAGGCAAATAACTCGCATTGTCAGCTCTACATATTTCCTCATATTCTCGTCTTCGCCATTCGGCTTTGGGTCCGTTTTAGCAGCAAGCTGGCTTTCGAGCATCTTCGCCATTGCCCTAAATTGCTGCTTTAGCTGAAACAGTGTATCGCCGCCTTCTTCTGAAGGAGCTTGCTCCAATGCTACCACTGTCTGTTGAGGCTCCCATTGTAGTTGGGAGCTCTCAGTAGCTCCAAGGCTATCACTGGGACAACTGTCCCAAGAGTCCGTTGATGGAGCACTTTCATCCATTTCACGAACCATTGGCTGTGCTGCACATGCTTTATTGCCAGACATTTTTCCGCCGGCCAACTTTGTTTTGTAGCGGCGGTTCTGAAACCATATCTTCACCTAAGAAAAAAAGTCGAAATTATGGCTAGTTTCGGCGACTCAATTGTTGATAACTAGTCACTACACACCAATTGCTGTCCATCATAAATTCATTTAGCAACTTAATGCCTGACCAACCTGAGTCCCTGTCAAATTGATTCTACGCGCCAATTCTTCGCGTTCATCTGCATTGAGATACTTTTTCTGGTTATAGCATTTGACCATCTCACGAATTTGATGCTGAGTAAAGAGAATTCTGCGTCTGCCTTGCCTCTGTGCCTCTGATAACGCCTGGCTTGCCTGGGGCTGTTCCGCTGTTGGCAGTGTAAATAGGTTTGAATCAGGAATTGACATGTTAGCAGCAAGCTGCTGGAGGAGAAGGCAATTTGGCACTGAGAATACGCTTCCCAGAAGTTGCCGATACCCACTTGGCGTTGGAAATGGTTGCTGCACCTGTTGACGGAAGCTCGATGACGTGTCGAATAGAAGAGGGTTCGGCGTTGGTAAGGTCGTCAGCGTAGCGTCAGTTCTAGGTTGCCCTGAGCTTCCACCTTTCTCTGTAGGCAAAGACAAGTCGATGCAGGATGGCTGTTGTAGTACAGGCTTTGGGGTGCTAGACGATTGAGGGCTGCATAGGGGAAATACAGGTGCTAACCCTAATGCACCCGATTTACTGGAGGTAGTCTCATCAATTTTCTGCCGTTTCGGTGGCAAAAGACTCAGTTGGTATTGTCCGTCTTCATCGTTGTTCCGTGGCAAGTGCATAAGGAGAGAATCAGGTCGTTGAAAAGCAGGCGACTTAGCCAGAGCAAATACCGTCTCTTCTATCCTTTGTTAAGTAAGAGGTGTTGCTTGTTGTGTTTGCTGTTGCACGGTAGATAACATGGGCGATAAGGCGGATTGTTGAGGATCCGAGTTTGTTCCTCCCTCGAATGCAACTAAGCATTCCGCTCTAGGTGCACCTGTAAAAACAAAACGAATGGAATAAAATACGTGCGTCTGCATGTGAATAGATATTATCTCCACATTTGTTAGGGTCAAGGGCTTTATCATGTCGAGTGTGCTATTTTGAGTATGCAAGTGGTCCTATTTGGTCTCAAACCTCCTAACTCGACTGGTAGCAAATGCGTGGTCATTGGGACAGAAGATGAGTCCATCAAAACTCATGGTGATAGCTGGACGAAAATTGGTGATAAAAGTACAAAAGCTATAGACACAAAGGTGTGCAAACAAGGTTGAATGTAGAGAGTGATAAAATAATTAGGTGGCCAATACCATTTGCTTGCAATGCTGCAAGAGTTTGGAGTTGTTCGGGATCTATGAGGTCCAAAAAACTTTTCACTGTAAAGTTGGACATGATGTACTTGTGATCACACAGTTCTGCGATGTTACTTCGACTGAATTACTTACCGTATTTATAGTCTATGAGAGCCAATAAAATCCTTAATTACGGGTCACACCGATAGGATTCGTGAGTCTTTGAACATGTCGACTGTTTTGAAGGGGGGAAGGCTTACGTGATTTTTTAAAATTTTGGTCTCAAAGAGTCTGTATTTTGCCGCTTAATTTGCTTTTACTTTGAGTCTTCCTACTTTCGCCTCATCAGCTGACTGTGATTTCCTTTTTTCCTGTCGTCCTAATGATAACTCTTTGAAGCCGCAACGAATGGACCTTGGTGGGTGGGTCATCAGCAATTGTGCACATTGATGAATAGGCTGTAGAGATGCAAATTATTCAAGCTGCCATCCAAATGGGTAAAGTGCACTTTTTGTTAAAATATGAGCTCACATTGAATTGGCCTTTCACGATACTAGAGCCAAGCAGATCCCTATATAAAATCTCTGTTGTTCAGGAGTTGTAATTTTCCTGAATGTTAAAGATAAGTAAGGAAGGTTCTAAAGATCTGTGTTTAGTGGTGCAAACGCTTTACTAGAAACCATTCCAGACAATACGTGGAGGTGTAATGCCTTGACAATTTGGGTAGGTAACTTTGTATTTATATGCATTCTTTCTACACAGTAGAAAAGGAAAATAAGGGTAGTTACAAATACTTTCTTGCTAAAAAATGATAAGTGATTTGTAAACCATGCTGGGGTTAGTTTACAGGCCCAAGTGGATAGTCAGAAAGAGCTAAAGGGGAATTATCGTTTCGAGGAGTGAATAAAAACACTCAGGGCAGCACTTAGGCCATAAAAATCAATGTAAAGGGTTAAATTGCAACTGAACTTAAGGCGCTTTTGTCATTTTAAGGTATATTTATTCTGTATTTGTTAAATTTTTGAACAAAATCCTTGGTTCTTCCTCACCGGGTCAGATCTTGGTACCTGAAGGAAAAAATCGGCAAAAAATTCCAAAAAAAGCAGCGATTATATCACTCTTAACCATTCATTGTGAACGTCAAGATCTGCTTTGGGTAAAATGCTATTTTAATGGCAAATTTTAAATTATAAAAACGGGGGATAATCCAAAAGGAACTAGAAAGCGGTTGACTTGTAGATAGCCTTAATTTGGGGATGTATGCAATCACCTCAAAACACAAACAGAGGCAAACATAACACTCTGATTGGCTTCCTCACTAATTAAAAATCTTCTCAACTAAGATTAGTTCTAAATACATCATGGGATCGGTTTCGAGTAGCTCCCAGATCGAACTCAAGGCCGTGATGGTGTTTGATGGTGGGTTTCTGGGGTGGGAGGATCTTCTTTGTTCAATGAGGTAACTGGATGCTCCTTTCTCCGTCTAAATCCTAAAACGCCACCAGGTTATTTGGGAACTTTTTGAAGGTAAGCCCTTTACTAATCGCGTCTTTGGGCTGAAGGTAACACCATCTTGAAGATCGAGTAGATTTATTTGCCATCCTGGTGGTTGTGTGTGTCCGGGGCTAAAGTTATTTCTATTTGGTCGCATTTTATGGTCATTAATGTATTTTCAGGGTTTTCTTTTCCCCAATCTTTCATTAATATGCTTTCCTGAATCATTCAGTCGTTACTTCTGTTACTTCTCATCGCAAATGCGTCTAAATTCTGCTAGTCGGTTCCACCCAGAGCCGCTTATTTGCAGTAATGTTGAAATCAATCGCCGAAAACACCTTTTAAAAGGTCGATTTCATTATCAAACCGTGAGTACAATGGGTGTTGATTTACATTGTGTTTTACATCTTTTTCCATAAAACTTGGCACCTTTTGGCTAGACGTGCCTTTTCGGCTCTATTTTGACCTATGAAGGCGCTATGGAACTGCAACCCCAACTGTGGCACCTCAACCCCTCTCTTTCTGGCTGTGGTATCTGCTATGGATGAAGTAATGGAGTGCCACAACATGATCCACCCAACGAGCAGCTCCAGTCTAATCATAACTTGCGCACTTCTGGCTTCAATTTTCCCAGGTGGTAACCCTGACACCCTACCAGGCGCTGATACCAACCTCAAGTCCTAGCTGCATTCTAATAAAAAGAAACATTCCAATACGATTAAGTAATGAGTGTATCTTCCCAAATGAGAGGCGTAACATGGATGAACAATAAAAATAAAGTAATGGAAAGAAAAAAGGCGACAAGCCAACTCAAAAAATGCAAGGCGTCAAAGTATTGCTCTCTACAGTTTTCTACGTGGGAAGGCAAATGTGAATGAAAAAAGGGAGTTGTTTCGAAAGGCGACAACTGAGGTTCTGGGTGTGAAGGCGTCTCTCGCTGCTACTTCACTTGCAACTCCTCTCCGCACTGCTTGCGAAAGCAGTTCCCGATGAAGAAGAAGTCCAGGCAGCGTTGCTAATATGGCTCCTACACGTAAGCCTCCTAAAGAACGCAAAAACCTTTAGAGCTCGTCAGTCTTGTCAAAATAACTACTGATAACGACGTTATGTCGTGCCTAATCGTTGGAAGTGGGTCTGACAAATGAGGGATGAAGTCATGCCAGCACAGCATTGTCCACGAATTAAGCCTGCAAAGTCGCCGACAGCACTGAGTGATAATCTATGACGAAACTTGAGGCCTAAACAATGATGATGACTTTTACAGCCAGTTATCATACTATCCAGTCTGAGGCTTTTGCACAATCTGACGTTCGTACTCAGGCCTGTCTGCGGCTTCGCCATCCTGCAACACGCAGAATCGGACACCTTTGTTTTCATGGCACTGCGGTTAGTGTCATGCGAATCACAGCAACAAATGCAACAACTGTGGCGCAGTGAAGAAGGAGTACACAAAAATAACAATAATGTACGTGTAAACATACCCATCCGGTGAAGTCGGTGTTGGGTTTGTTGATTATGTACATGAGGAAGTGCCTACAAAAGGCAGATGTGTCTGCATTAATTAAGGGACATAGACCACAATGCGTGCTCCCCCATGTGTCACATGACCTCAAAGGGTGAGAGGATTAACTGTGTGATTAAGAATGAAACGCATCAATTCAAAGCCCACCTTGTTAACATATAATCAAACGGACATCGAATGGTAAGAATATGAGGCCAATAGTACTTCAGAGAACACAACAATCGATGTCAAGCGCTATTCCGCTTTCCCTTCCCCTCCTTCCGTAATTTTGGCGATAATCGAGCCGGGAGGAGGACTGAGGGTCCCTCCAATCCAAAAGTGGGCTAACTGGTTATTAGTTACGATAACATGGAGCTTAGACGGATTAGAATGAAAAGTCGGTTCAGCCC